>NW_004624748.1:8720231-8731378 GCF_000247695.1 Heterocephalus glaber | reverse complement strand
GACCCAGCTATTCCCCTGCTGGGTATCTTCCCCAAAGAATTAAAAGAATCATACCACAGCGATATATGTGCACCCATGTTTATAGCGACACAGTTTGTAATAGCTAAAGCTTGGAAACAGCCCAAATCCCCATCAACTGGAGACTGGATAAAGAAGATGTGTTTTTTCTATAAAATGGAGTACTACTCAGCCATAAAGAACTAGAAACTAGAGACATTTAGCGCTAGGTGGATGCACATTGAGGCCATACACTTAAGTGAAATAAATAGGACACACATGTGTAAATACCAAATAGTTTCTCTGGTGTGAAAAACTAAAAGTGTAAATAAGGCTCAAAATGTATAATTGATAGGAATGAAATAGGAAGAAAAGGTCTGAAGGAGTAGGAGAGGTGGGAGGGGTAGGGGAAAGAGAAGATGGGAAAAGAAAAAATACAAGAAGAGGAAAAAAATGGAAACAAAGTCTTTGTAAATAGGGAAGGGTGGAGAGGGTGAAGGGAGGGCAAGGGAATGGAGAAAAAATAAGAAGCAAGATACATCATGTAAAGTACAAGATCCCAATGATGAATGTAACTGTATTGTATACCTAAAATGTACCAATAAACTTAATGAAAAAAACCTGTTCCTCCAAAAAGTCCAGTATTAAGAAACTATACAGCATCCTAAAAAATAAAAGATAAATAAAACGTCTGAAAACCAATAGAAACAGAAACAGCTCTGTAGATGATTCAAACACTGGAGTGTCAAACAGATTTTAAAATGACTGTGATCGCTATGTTCAAGAAAATAAAGAGTAGATTGGACAATTTCACTAGAAAACTGGTGAAATTTAAATAATCATAAGAGTCAAGTAAAATTCTACAGCAGAAAAAAGTAAATATTTTAACAGCTGCATTTAGTGAGGTATACATAGCAGAATCTTCCAACCATAGGACATTCTGAGCTCACCATTCACTCCAGGTGTTCTGTATCATTGTCTGTGACAGAAATTAACTTTTAGGTTTCCTCTACATCATGAGCCTAAATAACCAAGTCTTGGTGCCGTTTCTGCTCTACTGACTTTCTTCTAACGATTTCCTTTTGGAAAGTTCATGGGGAGTATAAGTGTCCTCCAATCCTTCAGAGATCTGCCAGGGAATTTCAAACCCCTCTCTTTTCCACTCAAAAATTAAAGACTGAGGGAAGGTGAGCAGGGACCATAACACAGACTTAGATCTTAACTCGTAATTCTTCCTTTTGACTCTCTTCTTCTCCCAAGACAAGGTATTTCTATATCACATTATACTCTTTATTCTGTGGTTAATCTCCAGATCTATTGATCTGAAATGGGTACTGTGGACCTGTTTTAGAAATTAAAAGCTGAACATTTTTATTGTTGTTGTTCTAGGATGCTTTATTTCCTCTCATTGAAGCAATGGCATAAGAATTATTGAGGTTGTGATATATTTCTGCAAGTATGGCTGCAAATGTAAAACATATTTCATAATTTTTAAAAATGTTTTCTGGCTACCCTTTGGTGTATGTTTGCATAGGTCAGTTTTGATGGAAGATACATCATGATAAAATAAATTTAAATATAAATGGTCTGTGCTTGGCTAACTGATAGGTTGTTTCTGGGTTTTTTTCTTTCATTTTCTCATGGAATCTACAGGGGGAAGAATTAAATTACACAGGGCATTTGAATCATGCATCAAGGGAAATCATGCATTAAGGGGTAATCTAAATTATCCAGGTGGGAATCTAAACTATCCAGGTAGAAATCTATGAGCACAGGGTTCTTTTTGAAAGACAATTGTGCTACTTAACTTTAAAAAAAACAAAGCAAAACAACATCCAGTCTGGCCAACAGAACCAACCAAGGTTGGGTGAATGAAGGATATGAATAATTTCTTCAAGAAGACGTGTCATATGGTAACTCACTCCTCCCCTGACCCTGGACTGGGGATTGAGCCCACAGCCTTCACACTGAGCTACGTCACCAGCCCTCTTTTTCAAAGACTTTGAGATCCAGTCTCACTAAGTTCCCAGGCTGGGCTCCAACTTGCCATCCTCTTGCCCCACCGTCTCTCAGTGCTGGGATTGTAGGCATGCTTCTCTGCACCCAAGCTGCAATAACACATTTAAATTGCGTGGTTTTTTTTCATTATTTAGGTGTCCCTAGAAGAAAAATAAATTATTCAGATGCCCATATTTTACGTGGTGAAGGTTTTAGGACTGTTGCAGCAACAGGATATGAAACTGTCACAGCAATGACCGAACTGGCCATAGTAAACCGCCAAATGCATGGAAGAAATGCACTTAATCTTAAGGTATGTCATCTTTTTTTTTTTCCATTTTTTCATTTTCTCATATTAATTCCATTCCTTTCTTTCCTTTATGCCAGATCTTTTTAATGATAATGTTCTGCTATGTTATCAGTTACAATATTTCTACTTTTGGTTTCGCAATGTAGGTTAGTTTTCATGGTATTGAAAGAGTCTTTCCTATTGCAGTAGAGATTTTTTAGGAACACACCAAAATTGCATCTCTAAATCTGTTTTGGTTTGTCTTTAGCCCACCAACTAAGTTTGAAAGATGCCCGGATCTAAAATGGTTACAGTGTTTTTTCATTCTTTGGCATGATAAGAGAGGTGGGATTCAGAAAGATTTTATCATATTTTTAAGCAACTGGCAATCTTTGGACCTGTGTCAAATTTAGTGCTAGGTTAGCTTTTTATTGGATACAAGCCCAGTATGACGAATAATAATAATACTAATCAGCACTTACTAAGCACTCACTGTGTTCCAAGCAAATGCTGCACCTAAATTTACAATTCTGCAAAGTAGGTATTATAATCTTCAATTTATAGACAAAAACACGAATGCTTGATAAAACCAAATTGCAAAAACCACACAGTAAGCAAGTAACAGCTTGGACCCAGAGCTCTTTGGCCTCCAAAGTCTTTGTATTTGATTTATTTTAAAACAAAAACCTTATTGGGACAATTATGAAAGTGCCACATATTAAGCCAAAGCAAAATATGCACTTGTGTTTCTGTTAGGTACAGTAGTAAATCTAAGAACTCTATCTTCTTAGTCAAAACCCTAATCAAGAATAGTTCACCATGTAATGTGTTTTTTACCCCCAGAGTCCCTCTCTGTCAGCATGTGTATGGTTCAGAAGGTTACTGAGTATACTGAATGCTTTTTGAATAATTTGGCAACTGTCTTGGCTATAATAGAAAACACCCTATTGCCTGCCCAAAAATTCAGCTTTCTACCCCTTTTATGGAGGGTTTTTTTCCTTTCATCAATGAGAATTGCAGTTTTCAGGATTTCACCTCTAAGGATTTCAATATTCAGGATTTTAATCTTTCAGTATTGTTATTTTGGGGATTTTGATCTTTGATATCTTACCCTTTAGGGATTTTCATTTTTTAGAATTTCAACACTTGGGAGTTATAGGTTGTGGAATTATGGTTAGCACTGACAAGGAAGCCCCTACAGCTCATATGCAAATTTAGCAAAGTTATAGTATGTAAGATCAACACACAAAATCTGTTGTGTTTCTGTACAGCAGCAAAGAAAATTGAGAAGATAATTTCATTTACACTAGCATCCAACAAAAAAATGGGTGAAACATATTACTAGATAGTTCATTGAAATGCATTACCCTAATACACATGAAAAGCTGCTTGACCTTACACTAAGAGCAATGCATTTTAAGACTACACAGAGAGATTGGGGTGCAGCTCAGTGGTGGAGCACTTGGCTGGCAGGCCAGAGACCCTAAGTCTCATTCCCCAGCACCAAAACACAAAACAAAATGAAACAAATACAAACAAACACAAACCCCACAACCTACATAGTGATATAATTTCTCCCTTTATGGCTTGGGAAAAATTTGATAGTGTATCTTATTGTTGAAGTTGGAATATTGCTGCTAGAAATTAAAAGCAGAGTACCCCTATGGAGGGGATTTATTGTTAATAATTAATATCTTATCTCTTATTACTTTCTTGCAGGGATTTTTTATCACGAGTTGTCCAGACTTAACACCTTTGGCTTTCCAATTGATATATCTTAATTTATCTTTCAGTGATCTCTCTAAATTTCCCACAGAAGTAAGTCCATCTTTATTATTGCATATTTGGGGCTATAATTTATGATTGTGAATAATTGCAGTAAAAACAGTCATCTTATGATACCCTGAAGTTACTAGAAAGTAAATGTATTTTGGGTTTCACCCAAAAAGGCTTATTTATAGAAGTACCACTTCTAATCAACATTGCAAACTGGAGTAGCTAGCCAAGGTAATTATTCAGAAAGAAAACAAAGGGCCTGAGGATTTAGCTCAGGGACACTGTTGCCTGTCTTGCAAATGCAAGGTCCTGAGTTTGATCCCCGGTACTGCAAAAAACAAAAACAAAACAAAACAAACAAACAAAAACAGAAAGAAAACAAAAAAGAGAAGAAAGAAATCAAGAGCATCCAATTTTAAAAGAAAGGAATATTATTTGATTATTATACATTGTACACATGTATCGAATTACCATAATTAGTTGTGGTAATAATTATATAATTAACACATAAAAATGTGCAAATATTATATCTTAATCTTAAAATCCTTCATAACTATGTTAAAAATTGAAGTCATATTTTAATAAAAATCAAAAAGAGGCAAAACTATCTCTAATTGCAGCTAACATGGTCTTGCACATAGAAATACTAAGCCACTAACATACTATTAGAACTAATGAATGATTTCTGAAAGGTTGCAGTATAGAAGCTCAACATACAAAAATCAATTCTATTTCTACATATTAGCTACAAACAACTTGATAAAATAAAGTAATTATATTTACAACAGCATGAAAACAAGAATATATTTAGGAGTAAATTTAACAAAAGTGCAAAACTTGCAATATGAAGTGTCAACATTGTTGAAAGAAATTAAACATATATAAATGGAAAAACATCTCATGTTCATGGATCTGAAGACTTAAAACTGTCACATGACAGTATTCCAAAATTAATCTATGGATTCATTACAATCACTATGAAAATTATAGTACCTTTTTGTTTGAAGAATTTTATAAGCTGATCCTAAAACTTATGAAAATAAGGGTCTCCAAAGAGCCAAAACAATTTTGAAAAGAAAAACAAACTTGGAAGATTCACAATTCCTGGCCACAGGAATTACTTCATTACTTTTGGGTTTTTAAGATCATAAAAAGATTTAATAAAATCTTTAAAAAGAGCTAATATAAAGCCTTATTAAGATTCAACAGAGAGTAAGAAATACATTAAGCAAAGATCATAGATTTAAGTGATATATCTTTTTAACTTTCATATTAAAAGTCAGTAGACATGAAACTACTATGATATCACTGTTAAATAATCTGGCTATTATATGAGATATGTGATTGACCATGAATGTTAATTTTACTTATCTTCCTCGTTCTGCTATCTTTTCCCTTCCTCATCTTTACATGATTAAAAAAGGGCAACTTTTCCCATTTCGAAAAGGACTATTTTTTATTTCAGGATGTATGAGTACAGTAGTTGCACAGTCTTAACATCATGCATGTTAATACAGGTCACTTGTTCTAAAGGTTTACTAAAAGTTTTGTAGAGATGTCTGATATAACCCAATTTATGTTGCTATCCTGATTTTACTATATTAGTTGAAAGAGTTCATAAAAGATAACAATAGAAATTTGCTACTTTAGTATTCTGTTCATGTTTGTTTCTCTTTTCTGTTCTTCAGATATTTTGCCTTAAAAATTTACAAATACTGAAACTGAGAAATAACCCTATCAAAGCAATTCTGTCTGATATCCAACAACTTAAGTTCCTCAGAATTTTCAGCGTTGCCTTTAATTTCATTTCTGATCTTCCATTTGGGTAAGGTTGGTTGCTTGGGATTATAGACACAGAAAATAAGGAATTTATAATTTAATAAAGAATCAACTTTCCTTTGAAAGCAGCTAGAAACTTTTTGGATATTTAGTAATTCTTATGTTCTAATTAGCTGATTTTCTTCTTGTCATGGTATTAAAAATAATCCTAACAGCTACATAGGTAGCAATTAATATGGGTCTAGTGAATACATTAAATATTTAGAGAACTGTTACCTGAGTATGGATTAAATAAACCTGGATCATTTAAAGCATTTTGGGTGAGCACCTTGTACTTGTCCCTTGACAGCCTTTTTGGATATGGAAAGAGAATTAAATTTAGAATTAGGAAATCTAGGCCTCTGACTTAACATATGTGCTGCTGAAGCAAGTACTAGACCTTTGACTCTAAAGTTAATGATAATTATTTATTTTATCTGCAAAATTAACTTGACCATTCTTGGCTTCAACCTATTAACTGGCCTACACGATGTCTAAGATCCTGTGAGAATGTTGATATTTTGGGTATAGAGACAAGCTTCTTCCCATATGTTAACTGTTATTTGTTTAACTCCTAATGAAAACTTTAACCCAAAACCTTAACCAAGATACTTCTTTCAATTTAGAGTTTAATAAATTGAATGCATGTTAAGGTCATATGAACAGAGTTTGCCAAAAAATGTATACACACTTCAGGAAAAGAAAAATAATGAATGTCTAGAAGGTAATGGCCACCACTTTGAGCACCTTTTGTAATTGTAGAGGGCAAAGGTAACTTGTATTAGTCTCATGATGTCTCAATAAATTTAGTATTAAAATATTTATATAAGTTTTTCTTTTACTGAAGTGTGTATACATTTTTTGGTAGACTCTTTATATGTCTGCATGTGCATACATATATCTAATCTATATCTATATCTGTATCTACCTCTCTCTATATACATATATCCATGTGTATATATATACATAGAACAGTATATATATACTGTATTTAGGTTCATAAATAGCTACATACACAGAATCCATACTAGTAACTGAATTCATACTGGATAACCTATAATCATAATTATATTCTTTAATCACAACTGTCACTTAAAATACAAAAATCCCCAAAACAACTAAAATTTGATCATAACTAGAAGGTCAACATTCTGTTCATTTTTCATATGTTTACCACATTATTGGTTATATAAAAAAGTTTAAGATATTTTTCAAAACAGTGATGTTTGTAAAGGACAGCATTTTATTTTTTATTAAATAACATTAGATATGCATGCATATCAAAGAGGTTGACAGCGTATTGAAGCCAAGAATGAAAAACATAATGGGAAAACTTTACTCACCTCAAAGAAGGCTTAGTGAAACCTCTGACATATATGAAAAATTTATTTGCAGAGCTTGTCAAATGAAAACTCACCTACAGTGCATACAGTGAGGAATGAGGTGCTGATTCATTATATTTAAAAATTGTTGTCAGACTCTAACTTGCTGAGCAAAGAGGACTTGCTATAAAGTGGCAGGATTTAGGGAGCACTGGCTACATGAAACAGAGTGAAGTTCAGTGACCCAAACAATTATGTAATATATTTGAGATAGTCCTGGCTCCATATAAATTTTGTAGTTTGGATGTTATTACTGTCAAAAGTATTACACTAATGCATTTTGAATGCTACGCTTTCATTCTTATAGTTAATTCAGCAGATGTTCATAAAGTATCTACTATGTGCCCCTAGGAGCTCACTTCCTACAAGAAAAGCAGACAATTGAATACAATTAGTAAAATAAAAGAGATGTACATTGTAAGATTTGCTAATTCCAAAGAGTGGCATGTAGCTCATCCTGGAGGATCAGAGATGACTCCCTGGAAGAGATAATAGTTGATGCAAGTGCAACTATGAGTTAGCTAGGTTACCAGGGAAAGAACAAAGGGATGGTTGGTCCAACAATGAGATGGATATTTCTTCAAGGTGGAGAGATATGAAGCAGCATATGAAATATAAGATGGGAAATATAAGAAGATTAGTATTATTGAAGCTTAGTAGGTAAAGCCAAGTGGTGAGAAATGAGCCTAGAAGGGTAATCAGGGACCAGATTATCTGGGTGCCTTGTAATCTAAGGTAAAGAATTTAGTCTTTGTACTGTATGCAATGAGAAACCATTATAGTGATCTCAGTGAGGAAGTGAAGGATCTCCATTTTAGGTCACACTGTGGCAGCATGGAGGATGGATATAAGGGACAAACCAGAATTCAAAGTGAACAGCTGGAAGGTTTTCAAGAAATGAAAAAGAACTTGGACCAGGGCAGGGGTAGTAAACACAGAGAAGTAATAAATTGTTGAGAAAGTGAATTAAATATTTAAGATCTGGTATTGAGGAAACGTAGAGCACATAGAGAGTTGAAGACTCAAGATTAAAAAAAGACAAAGTGACTCCTAGGGGCCTAGTTAGAGTGAAATAATCCAACCATATAAAATATCTTTATTAAGTATTTATCAGGCTCTGTCCTAAGAGTTGGGTTTAGGTTGCTAAATGAAAGGTGCATGATCTTTTCCCTTGTGGAGCCTAGAATCTAGGGAAGGATATGGAAATTTTAACAAACACCACAATAAGTAAATACATATAAAATATTCTAAGGGCTATGAATTTGAAGAACAATAAGATGTCAGCAGAAATAAGAATTAAATTTGAGTCTCTAAGAAAGCCTTATGGGAGGAAATGGCATTTCAGCAGAAATATATAATTATGAGTACAGTCCAAGAACAGGGAAAGAGCATTCCTGCGGTGGGACTAAGGTAAGCAGGGCAGAGAAGGGCCTGAATTCTCCACAGGTGGCTGGAAAGCCAGCCTGGCTCTGTGTGGGTGGCAGAATGGCCCCAAGTGAGGCCCACGGGTGGGAGAGAGGCTATGTCCATGAAGTATTAGGGTGCATGTGAAAACAGTTACATTTTATTTTAAAGGTCATAAGAAGCTGTTAATTGGTTTTCAGCAGGAAGGTGACAAGATTAAAGCTGAAGAGATCTGAAGAATGGAAAACGATGAGTTTAAGTTTAGATTAACATGTTATTTGGGATTATATATTCCATCACAAAGTTGCGCTTAAGACATATTAGGCTCACAAGAGAGTTTTGTGCTGGTGAAAATGATTTTGAGTTATCAGTATATGAGGTATGATAAAAAACAAATACAGTGAAGAGCCAGGGTTGTAGACCAGTGATGCCATGCCTGCTGGGCAAGTACAAGGTCCTGAGTTCAATCCCCAGTACTGCAAACAAACAAACAAAAATACAGTAAAGGTTTAAATTTTAAAAAATGTATTATCTTAAAAGACACATTGCCACTAATCCCTCTCAGAACACTCCCCCTCACTTTGAACACATTTATCACTTTTTCTTGCTACTTTCTGAGGCAGATCTGGAAATTCTCTTTTGTGTCTTTAGTTGCACTGCTATGGCTGCCTTGATGTCCGGCATCAGTGCAAAACATTAACCTTTCATGGTCAGTTTGACTTTGAGGAAGAGCCAGAAGTCACACAGTGCCAGACCCAGTGAGCAAGTGGGATGAGGACACACAGTAATGTTTTTATGAGCCTGCATTCACTGTATTTATTTTTATCACACCTTGTAAAGACACTCACAAAAGAAGACTTTCAGAACTGTTTCAGAAAGTGGCAAGAACACGATAAGTATTTTGAAGTAGGGGAGAGTGTTTTGAGGCAGATTAATGGCAATGTGACTTTTATGGTAATAAATTTTTTTTTTTTGGTACCAGGGATTGAACTCGGAACCTTGCACTTGCGAGGCAGGCACCAGAACCACTGAGCTAAATCCCCAGCCCTTATAAATTTTTGAATTTAATCATTTACCATATATTTTGATCACACCTGGTATATTAATTGAAACCATATATTTTGATCACGTCTGGTATATTAATTGAAACCAGCAAGCTTGGGAAGAGCCATCTTTTCAAGTGATATTTCAGGAGACACATCAGTGTTTCAAATACAGACAGATGAAGAGGAAATTATAGAGATGGAGGACTCACATTGCTCAAAGAGAACTAGCTATATCATGGAAACCAAGCAAGTGGACTATTTCAGAAAAGGATGACTAACAGTGTCAGCAACAGAGAACAGTTTCAGTGGAATGGTAGGAACAAAAGCCAATTTTCAGTGGGCTGAGGTGGAAAGGTGTAACAAACAGCACTTGAGAGACTCTTTAGATACAGGCTTTGTGTGAGCAAAAGGTTGATTTTTTTCTATCTGGGTGCAGACAGGCTGAAATCAAGAACGACATCAGCAGTTGGCCAGAGAAGTAGCAAAATTTTTATAAGGTTTAGGGAAGTGGTGCTGGGGTAGAATGCTTGTGGTCAGGTTTCTCAGGACAGTCAGTACAGGTGTGTAGATAACATTGGTCTTCGCAGCACTGGGAAGATTACACATCCTGTCCTAAATTTTCTTAATGGGCATCTGTTCTGTTTACTGGGGACTGCATGGCCCTTTAGTGGTTTCCTGTTGTTTACTGAGGGTGGCATGTTTGCTGAGAGGGTCTCACTCCAGCCAGGCATGACAAAGATGAGGAGAGAATTTGGTAATGATGGGTATAGACCACTTTTTGAAGAAATTTGGATGGAACAGGAGGAGACAGTTTAGATAAAAACTACAGGGAATGTAGGATCTTGGAAACATTTTTTGTTGTTAATTAAAAAAAATTCAGGCATATTCACAATGATGGAAAAGAAGAATTGACCGAAGGCATGGAAGGGTGGGTGCTGGTGCACATCTTCACAGGTAATGGGAAGGAAAGGAGTCACAAGCACGGGCGGAAATCCTGGTCATAAACAGAAGCATTGAGCTTTACTCCCTAAAAATTGGAGCCAGGCCCTAAGAATGAATACAAGAAATACACAGTTCCATAGATGAGAAAACAGAGAATTCATTCAGTTAGCAAAGATTTATTTAGCTCCTATTATCTATTAGTTGGGGGAGGTTACTTTGAAATGACTTAAATTAAGTTCATCTTTGGGAGTTAGAAGAGTAAGAAAGTTGTCATCATTTAGCATTGATATTGAGAGGAAAGGAAAAGAGGGTAAAGGATAGGGACGTGAACATTTTTTTCCCCCCATTAACTTTATTGGTACATTTTAGGTATATACAGTACAGATACATTCACCATTGGGATCTTGTACCTTTACATGAGTCTCTTGGTTCTTATTTTTTTTCCCCTTCCCTTGCCCTCCCTTCACCCCCTCCACCCTTCCCTATTTGCAAAGA
>NW_004624748.1:8701046-8715206 GCF_000247695.1 Heterocephalus glaber | reverse complement strand
AGTAGTACTCCATTTTATTAAAAAACCACATTTTCTTTATCCAGTCTCTAGTTGATGGGCATTTGGGCTGTTTCCAAGTTTTAGCTATTACAAACTGTGCTGCTATGAACATGGTGCACATATATCACTGTGGTATGATTCTTTTAATTCTTTGGGGAAAATCCCCAGCAGTGGAATAGCAGAGTCAAGGAAGTTCATTTTGAAGCAGGAAAGACTGGCCTGTCATTCTATTACAGATTTGCAGTGTATAATCAAACTGCCATGTAATGTGTGGAGTTTTATAAACATGAAAAGTTCTTTGATTTGTCTTTTAAAACCTCTTTCACAATAAATATAATGAATCATATCAAGAATCCCATAGAATTTTTTTCTTTTCTCAAACCTTCTGAGTAGAAAAGACAAGAAAAAGAGAGAAAGGGGGAAGAGAGGAAAGAAAGGATTGAGTGAGAGACATCAGTGCCCCTTAAGTGAATAAAGAGGAATAGCTATAACAATTTTTTAGACACAAGCCCTAAGGTTATAAAGACACAACTGTCAAAGAGGTAAAAAAGGACATCCTTATCTTTTCCCCAGTCGATTGCAGGAGAAAAATTACATAGAAAATTTCTACTTTTAACTAACAGAATCAAATTTTGCTTTACTTGTCTGGTTCAATTTGCCATAATTGGCAGGAAGTTTCTTTGGGAAAGGGAAGCTATTTAGAACAAAGACTCTAGCAACCTACTTGGGAGGCTATATCCAGAGCCAGTTCTGAAATGGCTAATATTTATTTTCCCATATTATTATTGATTAATGGAGAGACTAAATTTCTCTGTCTCTATATACCTGAAGAAAAAGATAGCTATATTTAATTTCATACTAACAAATTACTTGACATCTTTAGCTTTTATTTTCTTAAAGTTTTACAAAAATAATAGCAAATTTGCAGCCATAAGGTGAAACATCATTTTAAATTGCCATGAATATGTAGTAGGCTACTACTATATGACATTTAATTGCTGTGGTGGTCATCACTGTTAATACATGTAATTATTAATGCTAGCCTGTGCATCCAAGCTATCAGCAGGATTCTAGTTTAAGCAGCTATTGGTCAATAATGTGCTAATAAACACATTCTTCTTAATATGTGATAGATTTGGTGCTGGTGGGATATGGAGTGCCTGACTAAACAGGCTATCTAGATGATGTACTCCCTAAGATTATAATAGATGAGATAAATTCCAACTCTAGGCCTGATACAGCATCTTAGTTCCTCAATGCTGCCAACAGACCCATTGAGCTTCACAGTGAACAGGATACATCATCCATGGTGAAAGTCTGGTGCCAGGCTAGTTTGCCAGTACTGAAGTGATAAGGGAAAGCAGATGATTCTAAAATCTGCCTGAGGCTAGAATATAAATATCATGATTTTGAACTGAAACATAGAGCAAATGGTATCAGTTTTTTTTTCTCCAGAGGTGACAAGAAATTGGGGATGAACACTAGCCATTTCAAAGTTTCAGATCTTAGACATACTAGGTCTTTGATCCATTTTGAATTGAATTTTTTATAGTATAAGAGATAGGAATCTAGTTTCAATCTTCTGGATGTGGATATCCAGTTTTACCAGCATCATTTGTTAAGGAAGTTATCTTTTTTCCAAGGCATGTTTCTACCCCTTTGTCAAGAATCAGATGGCTGTAGTTGTGTGGGCTTGTTTCTGTGTCCTATATTCTGTTCTATTGATCTATGTATCTATTCTTGTAGAGATTTTTCATCTCCTTGTTAGTTTCATTTCTACGTATTTTTGTCCTTTTTTTAAAGCTATTGTGAATGGAATTGTTTTCTTGATTTCTTCCCTAGATAGTTCATTATTCATGTTTAGAAAAGCTATTGATTATTTAATATGGATTTTATATCCTGAAAAAATAACACTTTTTGTACTGTTGCCTGTTTCCCTAAGTCTTTAATTCTTCCTTTATCCCAGTGATTAAAAAAAGGGCCGGGATTTAGCTCAGTGGTTTCACCATCTGCTTTGCAAGCATAAGGCCCCAAGTTCGATCCCAGGTACCAAATAAATAAACAAATAAATAAATAGTGTATATATATATATATATATATATATATATATATAAAATCTGTTTTACAATTAATTTTTTTCTTTGTATTTAAGGTTATTTTCCTTGTCCCATCTTGAGGAACTGGATGTTTCCTACAATGAAATCACTTCTATTCCAAATGACATCCAGAAACTCAGGTATTCTGGAAGTAGTAAATACACAGAAAGTCATATACCCCGTGATGGTATTTGGTAATGATTGTGACAGAGAATACTGAGTCTTTCATGTACTTAGTTGCCTGCCATAAAATGTGTAATGTGTAAAGTATGAAATATATCAAAAATGTAGTTTGAATGATGGGTGTACAGTATTTTCAAGCTATATTTTCAATAATTGTTTGAAGGACGATACTATGACAACTAAATAAAATGACAAACTACTTTTGTTCATTTTTCTGTGTGGGTCCCTATGGCACCTCCATTTCATGAACTTTTTAATAAAAACATATATATACAAAATATTCATAATATACATTGTAATTTTAATGCTAAAAATTGCATTAAGAAAATTAATTTTTTAAAAAGTCTGAAGTTCATCTGTGTTCTTCTGGGTTAATACCATACTATGTTGATTATAATTTTAGAGTAATTTTAATAACTAATAGTGAGGTTATTTTTCAGTAATAATCTCTTGACTATTCTCTTAAGATCTTGATCTTTAAGATCATTTTATATAATTTCCAGCCCCTCCTTCAATACATATAAACACAAACTTGGCATTTTAGTTGAAGTTGTCTTGCATTTACACAAAAGTTTTGAAGAATTTTATGTTTGATAATAATAAAATTTTTAATTCTAAAGCTTAATATGTATTTTTAATTTTTCAGATTTTATTTTATGTTCTTCATAAGAATATTATGACTTACTTCACATCTTAATAAACTTTTCTGCATATTTTATAATTTTATTGCTACTACAAACAAGTTTTATTTCCATTTTCAGCTGAATATTTCCAGTATAAAATAGAGAAAAACATTAGACTTTTTTTGTGGTACTGGGAATTGAAACCAAGGCCTTCACATTCAGTCACACCCTTAGGCCTTTAAAACATTTTTTTAAATTTTTGAGACAGGGATCTGATAACTCACTAAGTTGTCCAGGTTGGGCTCAAACTGTGATGCTCCTGCCTCAGTCTTCATTGTACTCGGATTGCAAGTATGTGCCACCTCATCTCGTAGCCGTGTCCTTCTTTATATTAATTTAAAATCAAACCATGTTACCAAATTCTCTTATTAGTTCATTGAGTTTTTTGGTTGATCTGATTGATTTCTGTTGATTTCCTCTAGAGACACAAGCGTACTTTCAGCAAAATGAGATAATTTTTTCTCTGATTTTCTAATATTTACACCAATTACTTAATTTCTCATATGACAGTGTTTGTATTTTAATAGGAGAATTCATCATATTTATATTTGTTATGACTGATCATTTGATTTTTGCCTTCCATTTTACTTTGTATTGTACTATTTATTTACTTTCCCTTTTTCCTGTCTCTTTTCTTCCTCCTCATTTCCTCCCATGTTATTTTTGGAGCTTTATTGTACTTTCCTAAATTCAGAATCAAACATAATTCTCTTTAATATTTTATACAAGACCCCCATAATTGTCTGCTTCCCCATACTTTCATCAATACTTAAGACTTAAGATACTTTTATTTTCCTGCTTTCCCTTCAAACTCACCTACACCTTATTTAACCCTAGATTTTATTGAGATGATTTAGAAACTTATGCTCCAGATTCTCACCAGTTTTTCCTTTGCATTCTGTCTCTTTATTAAAGAATACTTAGCACTTAACTCTCAAAATCATTTTCAAGCAGTTTCCATTTATATTTCAATGTATGTGTTTCAAGATCCATTGCTTACTGCTTTTTTTCTTTCCTTTTTCATCTCACCTTGAACCTGGAGAGATGCCGCTTTTGATTCCATGGTTGCTTGGAGTTTTCCTTAAGTCTTTTCCTCAGGTAGAGTACATGGGTAATTTTTTCTTTGAATCATTCAGCATAACAGATAAATGATGACTGGGATAGCTGGACAGTCTCACCTCGAAGCCGTCTCCCATGCAGTCTCCATCAGCCCATCCAGTATGGCAGGCAAGTAATTTGATGCCAGTTTTATTTTTTTCTTTGTGAGTGACTCTTATTTTCATCTGAAAAGATTTAAAATTCTCTCATGATCTTTGTTCAATCTTCAGGAACTTTATTAGATCACATTTAAGAGTATCTTTTTCTTTTTTTTAAGCATCTCTTTTTTGGAATTTAGTGAACTCTTCATCTGCCTTCTCAAACTTTTTTTTAAGTTAAGAAAATATGTTTAATTATTACCTCTGTTTCATTTTCTCTTCTTAAATGCCTATCATTCTATATGTTAGATTTCCTGGATCTGTAATCCATGGAACCTGTATTTTTCTTCATGATTTTCCTATAATTTTGTCCGTTTTTTTCCGTTAAACTTTTTAGTTTCTTTTTATTAGCATATGTTTGTGAAACCTAATAATTTTATTCATCTTCAGGAATTGGTATATATGCATAGCACCTCTAGTCACTTTTGTTTTCCTTTCCCCTCCCTGCCCTCCTATCCCTACATTTCCTTTCTATCTCCACCAAGTCCTTGCTCAGTTTTGAGTTATTTCTTCTACCTCCTTCTCATTTGTATTCCCATGAAGGCCCTGTTCTTCTGTTCCTCTGCTTAATTTTGTACTTTCGCAGGTCATGCATTTTTTACTTAGGAAAGTGTTGGACCTCGTCCCCGAAATAGATTAACGACAAACTCCCAAAGCACAACACAGTCCTGGGATCTTACTGGAGAACTTTATTTTCCGGCCGGGACCCGTGTACACTCCAACCAAGTCGGAGGACAAAGGCCCCAACTGAAATGAGGACTGCATATTTAAAGGGAAAAACCACAGAAAAACTCCCTCGGATTGTTGCAGAAGCTGGTTACAGAAGCCAGGATAAGCACAGTTAGTTCCCCCCATTCCCCTGGGTAACGGTTTGTTGCAGATCACCTGAAACACAGTTTCTGTTTATTTTACCTTGTGGTTACATGCCTCGGTTAGGGGTGGGGTTTTCTCCCAGGAGACAGAGTGCAGTTGGAAGTCACACTTTTGCAAAATGGAGGAGAATGTTCTCAACATGGTGCTGGTATTGCTAAGTTGCTAAGTTGGGTCTCACAGAAAGTTTTGAGTATATGTGTAGGCTCACATCTGCACTGTATTTAAATCTGATCAAGTGTTTCTCCTACCCCCACCCAACTTCTCACCTGACTCTCACAGAGCTATGCTTGCTTTGGGACCACAGTTCTATGTGTTGAGTTTTCCTCTCCTTGTCACTATTCCTTCTGTGTGGGCCAGTGACAGTCACAGAACACCACTCAGAGCACCAAAAGTACCAGTCAGTAGTACACAGGAGGAAGTTTCTCTGTCCCCCTACAGCGCTTAAGCTGCAAAGGCTGTCTAAACATAGCACTCTTCCAGTTTCGAGGATTAGTTAGCCTGGCTAGCTCCATCAAACTCACTGAAGGGAAGGAAGCACCCAAACTGCTACATCCTCCCAGATAAACCAACTCAGGCAGGGGCAGCTTCCCCATGGATGTTCCAGGAAATTTCATTAGCATTTCCCTAATGGGCCCTCAATCACGGTCACTCTGATTCTCTACAGGAAACTTGTCCTGGTTACCTCAAGCTGCTGTAACATCCTATCATGGGCAAGTACCTAATAAGTAACAGGAATTCATTTCTCACGATTCTGGAGGCTGGGAAGTCAAAGACTGAGTCGCAGGCAGATTGGTGTCTGGTGAAGACTCTCTTGTGATGAAGGAAGTGGAGATTCTCGCTAAAAGCCTCTTTTATAAGGATACTAATTCTGTTTATGAGGGCTCTACCCTGACCTAATCACCTCCTGAAAACTCACCTCCGAATGCCGTAACTTTCAAGATAGGAATTTTGGGTGGAATAAACATTCAGACCACAGCAGGCCTCTCTGCTATTGATTCCTAGCCTTAAATTTGATGCAGAGGAAAAAATGGCCATGCCAGTTCTCTCCTTCAAGACCACAACTGAGCCTGGTGTCTTGCTCAAGTTTACCAGACAACGAGAAGCACAGCAGGCAAACTGTGATTGAAGAATTTGGATAGCCATCTTCTCAGCCTCCTTGTTTTACATACCCACTTTGACCATATTTTAATATTTTCAGCAAGATTTAGAATTGAAGAACTTAACTTGGGTGAATATGAGATGTGAGATTAAGACTGTCCATGAGAATCCAGAGGCCACCTGCTGCTCACTATCTAATGCCCTCATAGTAACCTGTTCACCTCTCCTGCATTTGAAAAGTTGCACCAGATTTGGATTTGAGTTTTATATGTCCCTAGTGAACAGATACTATTTTCTTTGCTTTCAACACTAATTAAAAAGAAGATAATTGATTATAATGTTCTCTGAACATTATTTAGAGAAATAAAATCAGTCCTGTTGTTCTCTTTGAATAAAGAAACAAGGGCCATTAGAAGTAATTGACCAAGTGAAAGTAGTAGGACTCTGATATTGAAAAGTCAAAGTGTAACATAGCACATGATATATTTTGATAGCATAAATTTTACTCTTTTCATTAGACTTGAATAAAAATATGTTGATGTTCAAATTTTCTAAGATTTTTTGTATATCATTTATGATACTTATGTAATATTTATTAGTCTTCATAGGTTTGTGGATATTTCTTTTTTCATGGAGATGGTATGTTACAAAGACCCCAAACACTATTTTTTTTAATTTTACTATGCCATTCGCACAAATGCATTTACATGCATCATAGTAATTGGTTCAGTTGATTTGAGTAAATACTCTTGATTCTGAGAAAATATTAAGTATATGTATGTTTTATTGCTATTAAGTTTGATGCCAGTTTTCAAAAACATTGGGCCAGAGTTGTAGTTCAGTATTATAAATTGCATGTGACTGCATTTTACAATAGTTTTCTCCATTTATAGATCACTTGAAAAACTGAATATTGATGGAAATTATTTATTTTACTTGCCATCTGGAATTTTGAAGTTTAACCTAACAAAGATCTCCTTTGAGAATACTTTCACTCATCATAGATTTTGGACAGAGAATTCTTTGATTAGTCCCCCACGACTTATGCATATTAGCTCTTTGTTCATTGTTAGAAATGACCTATTTACATCTTATGGTGTGAGCCCAGTGAAAATCCAAAGGTTACTAAAAAGCTAAGTACATTCTAAAGTGTTTTTAGCCAAAGTACACCTTTTTTTCCTTTCCTTTCTTTGACTCTTTTTTTTTTTTTCTTTGCAGTATTGAGGATTGAATCCAGGGCCTCACACATGTTTGGCAAATGCTGTAGGGCAGAGCTATATCCCCAGCCCTTTTAATTTTATTTTGAAAAAGAGTCTTACTAAGTCACCCAGGCTGGCCTTGAACTTGTAATGCTCCTGTCTCAGCCTCCCAAGTAGCTGAGATTATGTAGGCATGTGCCACAGCATTCAACTGAAAGGACACCTCTGAAATTTTAATTTTCTTTATTATAGGGCCAGATGACAGTTTTAGTAACACACCTGCATACCATACTACACCCAAATCCACATATACATGATTCCTCAAATATCCTCTTCTAGCTTTTCAAGTATAATAATGTTGTTTGAATTCAGTCCATTTCCTAATATTCAATACCGGAGTCCTGCTACTTTTATTACTTACCTCCAAAGTGAAGGGTGGGTTGCTGAGCTGTAGTGAAAGTATGAGCTGTGATCAAAATATACAGTGAATGTTTACATTTTTAAAAATTGATTATTATAAAAAGATACCTTGCCATTAATTCCCCTCAAAATACCCCCACTTGCTACAAGCACACTTATGCCATTGTTATTGTTACTTTCTGAACAAGTCTGGAAGTCTTCTTTCATGTCTTTATAAAGTATGATAAAAAATATAGTGAATGCTGCTGCTGGGTGCCATCCAGTGAGAAGGCGGGCTTGTAAAAAAGCATTGCTATGTGTCCTCATCCTCCTTATTCACCAGATCTGCACCATGAAACTCCTGGTTCTTTCGTAAAATCAAAATGACAATGAAAGGTAAATGCTTTGCCTCAATTCAGGACATCAAGGCAGCCACAACAGAACAACTAAAGACTCAAAAGAGGACTTCCAGCACTGCTTCCAAAAGTGGCAAGAACAATGGGATAAGTGTGGTTCAAGCAAGGGGGAGTATTTTGAGGATACTTAATATCATTGTGTCTTTTACTGTGTTACATTTTTTTTAAATGTAAACATTCACTGTATTTATTATATCTCATATTTATATGGCTTTTGCATAAATATTTTCTATGAACTACTAAGTACATAGAAATTATTTCTTTAAAAGAAATTGTCTAGTCCCAGGGATATGTTTTACTCCATTCTAACTTGATAGAGACTAGGAATAGAGCAGCCATATACGGAGTAACTTCTTTTTTCCAAATATCAGTGATGAGTTTTGAAGTCATTGCCTGCATTCAGCACTAGGGCTCCTAAACTTCACACACTCATAGTCCACTCAAGCTTCTCTCGTGTTTCCTTCATAATGGTATGAACCATTTTTACTTAAATATCCATCATCAGTACTAGGACTACTGACTTTAACATATATGCCTAAGTAAAATGGTTTTCCAAGAATATATAAATTACCAACATTGACTCAATAATAGGCAGATGCCATTGTGTGGATGTTGAGTGTCCCTGGGTCCTCTGTGTTGAAGCCTTGTTCCCTGGGGTGATGCTACCGGGTGGTGGTGGAGTCTTTAGGAAGTGAGCCTCATGAGAGGAGCACAGGTCACTGGGAGTTGTCCCTGAAGGGGATCGTGGGACACAGCCCCTTCTTCTTTCTGTTTTGCTTCCAGCCCGTGAGGGGATTTTATTCTGGCCACTTGCTACTACCATAATGTGCTGCCTCACCACAGGCCCCAAACAATGTTGCCAATCAAAAATGGACTGGAGGGCCTCGGATTTAGCTCAGTGGTTTCGACACCTGCTTCGCAAGCGCAAGGACCCGAGTTTGATCCCCGGTACCAAAAGAAAAAAAAAAAAAGGACCAGAATCTCCTAAACTGTGAGCCAAAACAAAACTTTTTTCTTTATAAGTTGATTATCATGTGCTTTGTTATACTGATAGAAAGGTGACTAGCACAGCAGACATCTCGAACAAACTAGCAGCCACTGGAGAAACTGAAATTGGTGATTAGAAATCTAACAATAGAGGGCCAGGGATTTAGGTCAGTGGTTCTGGCACCTGCCTCACAAGTGGAAGGTTCCAAGTTCAATCCCTGGTACAAAAAAAAAAAAATCTACCAATGGAGAGAGAACCAGACCCAGAAATTTTTGATATTTATGTATGGAGATGTCCATGCTCATGGAATTTGATTGCACATGAGAAAGTAAAACAATAACAATAATCTCTAAAGGCAAAATTTGTTTCTACAGAACTAAAACCTGGTGACTGGTAAGCATATATGGGCCAATCAGAGTTCACCACAAGGCAGGGAACTTGAACCTGAATTTATTGAGTTAAATGCAGAAACAAAAAAAAGGGCTAAGTGGTCCTAGAGTAACCTCTCTCCCAAGGACAAGCACTATAAACACTATACTAAGGGCATAGTCTTTTTCATACTCTTTTTGTTTGAGAAAACTAGACTAGTGATATAAATATATATGACAAAATATATGTATGATATATATTATCACTGTCATATTTTATACAACTTTGAGTCTTGCAGGACATCAATCACAGTGTTTTGATTTAGCAGAAATCTATCAAGTATTGACTTGATGTTTCCTCCAGTTCAGCACATCCAGGTGTGAATGGTGTCATGGTCCCAAGTTTGGTGGAGGTTTTGGTATCATCCAATCCTGCAATATTTTTGGAGCATTACAACTTCCTATTATGTTTCATGTCTGTTCTTCCTATTATAGAGAATTAAAAGAAAGCAGTTTTATTTTTGATGATTTTCTTGGCAAACACATAGCTTTAAATATGGACTGGGTGAAAGAAAGAAAGCCCAGTGATGTATCATTCCTTCTGTAGCTGCTAATGAAGTTTATGTGTTAGTAATTCACGCCTTTGAAAGCACAGTTTCTGAATGGAAGACACCAGTATCTTTGTATATGGTTCTCTGTGTAATCATAGCTCCTCATAAAAGCTTATGATTGTTGTGAAATTGCTGCAGAATAATAACTCTGGAAGGATTAGTCATATGCCTTTGGATTTCAATAAAGATCCAGAAAATTTCTTTTGGATCCTATTTGCTATAGAAAGAAAGCTGTTCAGATCCTCTGAAAAAAGGTTGCATCTTAGATCTGGTCTTTTCATGCATCCCTATTATATGATGAGATAACATTTCAAAGTCATCCCTGAGTTTTGTGCTGAATATGGCTTCAAAGTCATACACCTAAATACTCAGTATTTGTGATTTCCATGGAAATCTATGTAGTGGCAAATACCTCAGTTGTGCTTTATGTTTGGGAATAAAATATTATTCCAGTTTGTAGTTGTTTGAATTCATTTCCCAGGCTCCTAAAGAAAATGGGTACAATCACTAACAGTTACCTTGATCTTCATCACATGAAGCCAAGATACAGGGCTTTAGCCTGATTCCATATGGTAGCGCTACCATTACCAAGGCCTTTAGTGATAGCCCAACAAGAAAATAGAACTTACAAAATTACATTGCAAAGAAGCATGCACCTGTAATAGAGCTTGAGGCTTTAAGAATTAATGTTTGGTAAAAGGAAGGAGAAAAAGCATTTCGATGTCAGCATATTACATGGTATAGGATTATTTAATGTATGGCATGTCTTTTATGTGCAATTAATCTAAATCTAAAGCACTGCCAGTTACATTTAATGAAATGCAGTGATTTTAATTTATGCACCTGTCTTATCATTAGAGGATGACATAAGATGAACATGATGTCACATTCATATGGGCATAATTTAATAATATTTAAAGAAAAAAAGATAAGGCAAAATGATTTTTCTGACTACTGAATTCATTAAATTGGGATGCCTATCCAGGCATGTTGGTACACACTTGTAATCCCAGCACTCTGGAAGGTCAAGGTAGGAGGATCATAAGTTTGAGGCCAACCTGGACAATTTAGCAAGACCCTTAAAAGTAAATCTGAAATGTCCCCCACAGGCCCCATATACCAAAAGCTTAGTTCCCAGGCTGTGGGACTATTGGTAGATGAAATACCCTTTAAGAGATGGGAAATAGGAAAAGGTGTCTGAGGGGAACTCAGACCCCACTGATGGGAGGCTCAACTGTGTAAAAGTGCAACCCTTTCTATTGAGAAATTGGAAAATATTACATGATACTGCTGCTGCTGAAGATAATGAGGTGGGAACGTGGAAGGACAATGCTCAACCAAGGTAGCCCACAACATTCTCCAGCCTCAGCTGGTGCAGCAGCAAGAGGGGTCCATCTAGCACTGGCTAAGGGCCTCTGGTTCTGGTGGGCTCAGGAGGTCAGGTGCTGACGCCTGGGGTTTGCTTGCACAGGAGGGCCAGATGAGAGGCCATTCTACAGTGGCAAATATGATCTCTCCAGGCCAGCCCCCCTCTCCACCAATGCTCCATCCCACCCAAACTTCTCTCTCCTCCCATTTCTCAGCAGTGTGAGGTCACACCTTATTAAAAAGCCTTGGTGGGGTTCACATGTATACATTGATTTTTTCTTAGAAAGTGAACCCCTCACCTTGGCAGCCATCATGGGGTGGGGAGGTAAGAGGATGGGGGTTGATTCTTTTCTCAGAATCCAGATTCAGGGCTCTCAATTCCAATAAGGTAAAGAAAAGCAGAGATCAGGTGACTTGCACATGGCTTCTCAGCTCATTACTTGACATTGAGCAGGGACTCAGAAAGGGTAGCTCTGGTTTTTAATGTCAAAATTCATGTCAGCTCAGACTGAGTTCAATTCTGTCTTTTCCTACACAATGGCTGCCTCCAAGGGAAATATGGTTTGCTTGTTTGTTTACAAAATAGATTTTAAACACGTATTTCCTTAATGATTTCTACAGTATTTATATTATAAATACAATGACCTTTCCAAATGATTGAACGTCAGTTGAGGATCTCTGATTTTTTTCATTTGTTGCTTTCATTACATTTAGGGAATGTAAGAGAATGTAGAGACTAATAAAAAATTGATTCCTCTTTCTATTTTCTCCAACTTGTGCTTAGTTAAGCACTTCTAATTTTTAAATGGGATTTCTCTGGCTACTGACCATTGCAAATGTTACAAATGTAACTAATTTCAGAAATCTATACATCTATAAATCAAGAGTGCCAACTCATTCTGACTAGCCACTTTTTTCTTATATGCTAAGTACTATTTTTTACCAACAAGAAATGCTATACATTTGATCAGAAAATAGTTGTTGGAGGACATGTAATGGGGTCATTGGTTCATTCAGAGAGTCTCTTCTTGCATACCTCTGGGGAGACCTAGGGATTAATTGTTTTGTAATTAGAAAAAATAAAAGAAATAATATTCATATTAACTGTAGAGTAAAACTTTCAAATTAGTGTCATCCATGTGTCACAATTTTTTCAGTTTAGTTCAGCCCTAGACCCTTTGTGAAAATGTGGAATGTGGGAGGTCTTACAACAGATATCCCATTATGCCATACTGGCACATAGACACAGTACAGAGCCAACTCTGGGGACTCAGAAGACTTCCTGAGGGTCATCAGTAAAATCAAATAAGCAGGGCCACTATTGCAAAATGCACAGCAGAGAGTTATAGAAGATAAGATAAAACAGGGCAATAGTCCTGAGACTCTCACATGGCAGATCAAAAAAGGAAGGTGTGATAGTAATTACACTCTGGGAGGCTGAAGCAGGAGGATCACAAGTTTGAGCCCAACCTGGGCTGTATAGTGAGACCCTGTCTCAAAAGCAACAACAAAACATAGCATGCTAAGCAGTCAAGAAGTCACAGAAAGATTTTAAGAATTGAATAATGTAATAAATATGTATCCCACATAGATTACTGTAGCAGATTCAGTGAGGAAATTCTAAGGTGCTAAAATTTCTAACAGGCAGGAGTGTAGTAGTGTGAAGAATTTTAAAGAAATTATTAGAATATCAAATTGGTAGACTACATGTTGAGCATGAGGGAGAGAGAGGAGTCCCTAGGATGATTCCCCTGATTTGTATTTTATGGAAGAAAAAATATGAAAAATATCTCTTCATCAATTCACCAAAGCAATCATTTTTTAAAAATAGTTTGTAGTCCTGATATTACAACTATATGCTTTTAAAATTCACATTCCATTCTCTTCTGCATACAAAAAGGGACTTGAGGCTACTATATATGTGTGTGTGTGTGTGTGTGTGACATATTAAAGAATTTAAATTTATCTAAAAAATTAAGGATAGTCATTCTCTTTATAAAAGGATTCTTTTAGGAAATAAATAAATCTTCATATATCTTTCAATTGTGAGTTTTCCACATGAATTAATTAATGCTGCTTAGAAACATGTCTATTTTCTTTTTTAATTTTTAAATTTAATTTTCAGCAATTTTTTATTTTTATTAGTACATGTTTGCAGCACATAATGAGCGTTCCTCATGGTGAGTTGGTACATAACACATCTTAGTTCTTTATTTATGCCTTCCTTCCCCTTACTCCCCATTACCTCCACCTCTTCTTCCCCTTCATATTTATAAAAGATCTACCTCTTTGTTTCCTATTATCAATTTTTTATTTTGCTCTTTAATTTGTTTATACTTCAGGTTTCTCATATAAGAGAAACTACGTGGTATTTGAACTTGTGTGTCTGACTTATTTCACTTAACATTATTTTCCCAAGGTGCATCAATTTTCCTACTTTATGGCAGAGAAGTACTCCATTGTGTATAAATTTCTTTATCCATTCACTTTTTGACAGACCTATTGGCCACTTCTAAGATTTAGCTATTATGAATTTGCTGCTATAAACAGCAAATATAGATTTGCATGTATCATTATAACAAATAAATATATAACAATATAACAAGTTGAAGCTTCAAATAC
>NW_004624748.1:8688393-8700946 GCF_000247695.1 Heterocephalus glaber | reverse complement strand
CAAATAAATATAGGTTTGCATGTATCATTATAATACAATGTCTTTAACTCTTTTAGGAAGATACAGAATAAGAAGCAGAATAGCTGGGTTGAATGGAATTTTAATTTTTAGTTTTTTCTGAAATCTCCATACTGATTTACATAATGATTGTACTACTTTATATTCCAGCGAACAATGCAGCAGGATTACACACACACACACACACACACACACACACAGCCTTACCAGGATTTGTTATTATTTGATTTCTTGATGCGAAGTATTCTTTCTGGGGTAGATGGGATCTCAGCATTGTGTTTTTGTTTTTGTTTTTTGGTACCAGGGATCAAATTAAGGACCTTGTACTCGTGAGGCAGGCGCGGCACCACTGTACTAAATCCCTGGCCCAGTGTTATTTAATTTTTTTTTTTTTTTATTTTTTGGTACTGGGGATCGAACTCGGGTCCTTGCTCTTGCGCAGCAGGTGGCGAAACCACTGAGCTAAATCCCCAGCCCCCAGTGTTCTTTTAATTCGTATTTTTCTAATGATCAGCAATATTGAATGTGTTCTCATATACTTATTGACCATTTGCAATTTTTCTGAGAAGTGTCTATTCATTTCAGTTGTCCATTGTTGGGGTCTCCTCGGTGTGAGACTGGATCTTGAAGACAGTATCCGACCAAACTTATAAAATGAAGGAGCACGGGGGACCAGAACTCTGTGTGGAGTTAAGGCCAGGTTTATTGGTAATATTCTTGTTTTTTTACATTTTTCTCTTTTTTTCCAGGTTTAATTTCCTATTTATCTCAGTATTTTAACACTTTATATGAAAGACAACATTTGGAATCCAAAAGTAACTATCATCTCTACAACAGAAAACACGAGTTATTTCTGTTTCTTATACATATACCCATGTGCACGTGGCCGCAACCCACATTCAAGACTTGGTGTTATAGGGAGGATCTCCCTCCAGCATTAAATACTGTTAAATATGTAAACTTCTATTCACCAATAAGAGGAAGTGAACATTTTATCTTGAAGTTTTATGGTCAGTTTATTAAGTTCAATGGTGAAAGTTATCAGAAGAATATTCTCCTGAGAGTTATTTTTTCTTAGAAAAAAAAGAAAGGAAAATTAAAAGCCTCTCAGCACAGCCACAGATGCTGTGGCTGTGGAGCTCTCTGGAGATGGTGCATCAGTCCTCTGAGTCACTCCCAGGGCCAGCAGGGTCGTAGTCTGGGCCGTCCTCAACATCCTCCAGCTCCAAGTCACCCAGTTCCTGGCACAAAGACTCATCTACTTCCACATTATTTCCAGCATCCTCCAAGAACTGGATATCAGATGTGTCAAGATTATAATCAGTTTCAAACAGCTGTTTGCCACTTAATTTATTTTTTCCTGCTTGCTCTTCTTTTATTCGTTTCTTTTTAATTTCCAAGAGTTCTGCATCAAACGTGGCTTTCCAACATAAGAAATTCTCAATTGTAACAGGGATGCCGTGGAATAATTGCTTCTCTGCTTCTTCTGCTTCTTTTTCTTTTAGTTTCTTTTCTTCCTCTCTTCTCGTTTTTATCTGATCTACTATTTCATTTAATTTTTCTTGCACTGCTGTCACTGGAGTAAAGATCATGACCACATCAAGATTTTCCTCAGCCTGTAATGCTAATAATTTTTAAATGTTTATGACATCATTATCTTCTAGGTTTTCCTGGGAAAATATTTCATAAAGAGGAGCTTCATCTGGGTATTTTTCACTGTATGTAAACTTGAGGGTAGTCTGGACAGTTTCATCATTTTCTCCAGCCTCAGATGTCACAGTGATGGTGAAGCTGGGTGGATTTTCTGATAAAAAATATGGAATACTTCACGAATTTGCGTGTCATCTTTGCACAGGATAAAAAAATACATTTTTTAAAAAGTGTGAGGTTGGACCGGGGATTTAGCTCAGTGGTTCCGGCGCCTGCCTCGCAGCCCAAGGACCTGAGTTCGATCCCCAGTACCAAAAAATAAAGTAAAATTAAAAATAAAAAAAAATAAGAAGTGTGAGGTCAGTGTTTTCTAGGACTTGTACATTCATTCAGTTAACAAATATTTACTAGGTTCCTACTCTGAGCCAGATTGTTTTATACACTTCAGCAATTGCAGTGCCAAAAATTCTTATCATTGTGGAATTTACATTCTAGTGGATTATCCATTTTTTCCTTCTTAAAAGGAGAGTGTGCTGTTTTCCATTCTGGTAATTTTTAAGGTATCTTGTAGCATATTACTATGCACATAGCAAGCACCTTCTATATATTTATTCAATTAAATTATCAAAATAACTAAAAGTAACTGTGATCATATATTGCATACATGACTTCACAATTTCAATTATTCTTATTGTAAGACTTGGATGAGATGCCAGATTCTATATCTCAGTTTGTAAAATACATTCAGACATATGTCCATGATGTTTAACTTATTAGGAGAAAAAGACATCATGATTTGAACATTTCTCATTTGCTCATTTACTTTAATTAAATAATGTAATCTTTGAATTGCTTCAAACTATTACATACCAAAATAAACCAGATTACATTGCCTACACATTTTATAATTCTGCAAATTATTTTCATCTGCCAAGTACATGAAAAAAAGACAAATCTTAAAGTAGTTATTTTTTCTAATGTTATCTGTGTGGCATAGAAGACTAATTATCCACAGCCTTTCCTATTTTTCTTTCCTCCTTAGGAGAAGTCTTGACTTTTTTTAATATCTGGAACAATAATTGCCTCCTTATATAAGATACTACATTCCTCTGGCTCTTTTGAAGCTATACATCTGGCCAGTGAGATAGGAATGAAAGCATTTTGCCAGACTCCAGGAAAGTTGTTGAAAGGAGAAGACTTGTAAGGAACAGGGAGAGGGGACATTACCAGAACCGCTGCAGTGGGTCTGGGTCTCCTGTGAATTAAAGTACAAGGCAAATGAAAGAATAAAGACAGGAAATGAGACAGAGAAGAGGCCGGGCTCTGGCCCTGATCAAGGCTCTCTGGGCAGCAAAGATGAAGGCACCCAAGCTTGCAACCATTTTTTGGGTTAATAGGGAGTAACATGACTCAGAGTGCAGCAATAATCTTAAATTGACAAGGATCTTATAATTGGAGGAAGTATCAGATGTCTCAGAGGGTGGTGGCAATCCTAGGATCATGAGGATCATATGCTGATGAGGATCTTATGTTGATTAGGACAGTAAGATGAGCAAAGATGTTCTTACAACAGTAGATGGGATGAATTAAGCTGATAAGGAATTTGTCCCTTCCCAGGTGAGAACTTTCTACTTGGTTCTCAAAGAACCAGGATGTCTTCAGCTGATGTAATATTGCCCTTGGGTGTCACAGCATCACAGGACCATTGAGGTCTCAGCTGTGATTGGAGGTAAAAATGGAGTTATGTCTTGGCATGTCATAGCCAGCCTGTTTGAAGACTAGATAAATCATAATTTAATTGTGAAATGATTTTTCCCCAAAATTAAGTAGAATGGCTTCCAACAGTGACTTATTTGAGAGAAGACATTATTGGCTTTTGATCCTTCCTCCAGCCTAGAATGCAGACAGGATAACTGAGTTTCAGCAGATTAGAACAACTTTATAACTGAGTTCAGCATTTTAGAACATGAGGTGACCTTGACAATAAAAATAAGAACCTAGGGGCTGGGGATTTAGCTCAGTGGTTCTGCCACCTGCCTTGAAAGTGCAAGGCCCCAAGTTTGATCCCCAGTACCAAAAAAAAAAAAAAAGAAGAATCTAGGGCCCCCCAATACACCCATACAACCACAATATGCATTTCATATAGCCACAATATTAGACCTGGTAATGCCTATTTTATACATGAAAAAAATGATTTATACCTTGTTTTGATCACTGATATATTGGAGTTTTCTGTTATAGCTACCCAAATCTTATTAAATAAATATAGTTTGTTGTAGATGATAATCAACTCCAACAAAGAGTCAGATTTCCTCTATGAGAGGGGATTATCTCACTTTTTCCCTATAACCTTCCCTTAGCCTGATCCTTAATCTTTTAAATCTGATTTTAGTCAGGTATGTATGTAAAGTTGAGAAAAAGGCTGAGCAAACTAATTTGCCTAGGATTCCACTTGTGAGGTGGGGCAGGAGGCCAAGTTCCACATTAAACCTTGGTCTAAAAGACCTATTAAAAGAAAAGCCACTTTTGACCAAATAATTTTTTAACTTCTATATACCTCTCAAAAAGAAAAATAAATTTATAAAGCAGCAAGGCATGAGATCCTGGTAACAGTCTGTCAAATCTAGTGTGTTATTGAATCTCCCAACATCTACTGGGATGGTAAATTTCTGGCCCAGAATCATCATATTTCTCAGCTTACTGCAGATATTACTAATCAATCAAAACACTCCTTCCAGGCTCTGAACTGCTTCTGAATCCTTGTCAATAAAACCTGCCAGACTAAGCCTTCCTTCATTTATTTCTTACTTCCCTAAAAATGTACTTGATTATCACCTCTTTTCAGGTTACTAAGATATTGATTGGTACTGGAGTGCAACTATAACAAGCCACTAAAATGGGGTTCTCATTGTCTCCATTTTGGCTGTGCCAACTGATTAACGTAGTGATTTCCAAAATGAGATATTACACAGAACTAGGAAGGAAGGTGGACAAAGCTAGTTTTTTGACAGCTAGTCATTTTTCTGGAGGAATGTATATGAGTTGTGGGAGGTAGATCAAGAATTAAGAAGGAACACAAAGGAAATTCTTTCATAGAGGAACATTGTAGAACTCCAAAAATCATGATGGTTGCTTTTCCTTGCTTTGAGCCAGAATAGGCTTCCAAGGCCCACTTGAGTTTTAGATGTGTTCCATAGATCATCAGGAACCAAGGGCACTGGTTCTGGGCACACTGAGGGAAATGGGCAGGGAAGAGGCTACATAGTTATTGGCCTGAGTAGCTAAGCAAAGAGAAGTGAGACAGGGAAGCATGAGTATGACCTGCAGGACCATGGACAGAGGCAGAGGTTTGTGAGCTTTCCCGTGAGTCAGTGGATAGAGGGAAAATTGGGCCTGGGATCTTCCTCTTCTTGGGAAGCTTTGCTTGGGAAAAGGACTGCAGAGAAATCTTCTAAAGGAGCAGAGCTTCATGGGGGGAGTGGAAAGTAGCAATTAAAGGAACCCTCACCCAGATTATGGGAGCTGCAGTGGGATGTGGGAGACTGAAATATTAATTATACCCAAAGCAGGCTGTAAGCAGAGCAGGCTGTAAATGTTAACCCCACAAGTGGCTTGTTTATAGAAGTGAGTCTGGCTGGCTGAAGCCTATGTGCCAAGGTCAGAGTAACTCACACCCAAATTCCGTTCCGCAACTAAAACCTTCTTATCTAGGACAATGTTCTAATTACAACCATATATTTTGTCTACTCTGTTCCTAATTCAAGAATGCTTTGTCTTGTCTTTTATGAGCCTTGCTTACATTAATTTCCATAGAAATCGCATGACTGTGCATCCTTGCATGTAGTTCCACCCTCACATGTAGCTTGCCTTTACCCCAGTTGATTACCAATAAAAAACCAATGGCTTGGACTGGTCAGTGTCTTTGTTGGTTGCACTGGCATCAGTTGTCCTGGTGCCCTACTTTCTGTCTCTCTTAGTCCTGTCTTTTAGTTTGCCCCGCCCCCACCCTGCCTCAGGCCTGCATTGTACTCTGAGTAGGAGACAGGAGTCTACCGCAGAGGTTTCCAGTAACGTTTCAGGGGTCCACAGTAGTGGAAGATTCCTGGTGGGTGGGGAACTCTTCAAGAAACCTATAAAATTGCCCAGAATCTCCACTAAGCCCAAATGGTACAATGCTAGTATGAACATCTTGTAAGATGTATTAAAGGCTATAAAAGAACCAAGTCACTCCATGCTGTTCCCCACTGTCCTCTCTCCTCATTGGGAACTTACTTGCTCAAAAAAAAAAATTAGCACATTGCCTTTATCCCAGACCCATTATGACCAATAGACAATGAGTCTAAGCACTGAAATCACCTGCCTCTCTTGAGAGAACTCCACCCAGTTGCATATGAAAATTAGAAAGGATGTTTCCTAATACCTGGAGCATGAAAAAATAATCAGGATCAGTTTATTACTCAGTGTGTCACATGAATTTTGGAATGTCTGACCCTCTTTAATGCCATTTCAGAAGCAACTCCCTGAATTTATTGGATCATTGGGAAAATGTGAACTAACTCAAATTTTACTATGTTTCAAATAAAGACAGCTGATATTAGAAAATTCTGCTGAAGCTAGAAGTGTTTTCAGGATACTATTTCCCTTAAGCTGAAACTTTATGGAGCCAACTGGCGTATTTCTCAGGAATTCAGACAAGCTACTTATCATAATTTATAAAAGTTTAGTGAGAACCATAGCACATGTGAAACTGAAAAAAAACAATAGCTAGGTAAATACTTTACTTTTACTTTTCTCTATCTCAATTTCATTTATCTATGGATTGGACAAATTGTTTCTACTAATAATAGTTGCTTGCTAATAGTCCTTTGTGATCTCTGGGTCACTCTTGCTTTTCTCATGCACTTTTAATTTAAGTAGGGACCTACAAAAATGTCAATATTACCCAAGTAATTTATAGTAATGCAGAATTTGGCCCAGCAAGCAAATCAATAGTCTCCACAAGGCCCAAGCCAGATACAGAGACAGTTACAAATAGTCATCATCTAATTGGAAATATCTGTCAGGACACCAGGTTTACAACTGATCTTAACTCAACATTCTCTTAACCTGGGCATCGTAATAATATATAGTCCTTGAAACAACTTCAGACAAGGGTATTTCTGGCATCATGCATCACAGAAAGAATTGCCTAAATGGGACTTTCCAATTTCATTTGCCTTTTCTGTTTGGCACTGTACCAGGAAAGAGACTCAGAATGATGAGCAAGCTCAGAAAACCATTAAAAGTCCCTGTACAGTGGTACTTCAGTTCACAAACTTAATTCTTTCCACGATTCTGCTCCTAAACTGAATTAGACAAAAATAGGAATCAAATTCAATGGTGAGGTTCAATGTTGATCTTATAGGGAAATTCGATTTGGTTCTCATCCAATTCGGTTTGAGACCAGAATAGTGTAAAGAGTTGATGAACTGAGGCATCACTGTATTTGGGTTCCACCTGAATTCATTCCACTGTCATGATGTCTGTTGTCTGATGTCTGCTGTCATGACCCTTAGATCCATCTCCTTGTCCCCCATTTTCTACAGAGCAAATGGAATTACGGCTCTTTGTAGTCCTCAGTGGATGGTATACCCTGTGTCAAAGGCAAATAAGTTTAAAAGAAGCAGGGAAAGAATAAGGTAATGAGATGCCATTAAGCACTGTTTCTGTCTGAGGGTTTAGATTTTGCTCGGTTCAGCAAGACCCTGGACCCAGGCACAGAACAGGGAGCTTCGGTAAGAATACCGGTGCTCCCCAGAGTACAACTCCCCACCTTAGGATGTGCGGCTATCCTGGGGAGTTTGTGAGGAATAGTCTACACAGGGTATCTGGACAGAGACAAATGTTGAGGCACTGCTGGGGGTCACCCCTGCTAGTCAGCCAGGCGGTGATGCACAGGGCCAGAAAGGACCCAGATGCATCCTGTCTAGAGCTTGGGGTAGGGGCTAGGAGAAAGATTCCACATGCAGGAAGCCTGAGTGATCAGCAGTGAATATACCACTGAAGCTAGCTCCTGGGTGCATGAGAGAGCCTGAGCCAGGAACCTGTAAGTCTACCCCTCCCAACCTTCTTCCCTCTCTGCACTGCCTCCCACCTCATTCTGACAATTTCTTCTTGCTCACATCCCAGGTAACTTGGGCTTGGTCCCATACCATGGCTTTTGTCTCCCTCTTTGTTGATTCCTACTGCATGTCCTTTTTATAACCCTTCCAAACAGCAGCATTCTCTTTTCACACAGCAGACCTCGGATGGCCCATCCAAATCACAGCCCAACCATTACCATCCAAAAGCAATCTGTTCCCCTTCCCTCAAGAATTGGCAATGCTCCATCTTCAAAGCCCTGTGAAAAGCTTCCAGTAGGCCCAGATCCCAGGACCACAGTGATGCCTACTGGCAGATTGCTAAGCCTACGCTCAACACAGTTCCTGGTAACTGAGTGTGGCATCATGTGTGCTTCATGAGCACACCAAGTTTATCCCTAAGGCAATCTATAAAAATTTCATGTGTAGTTTGCGTATGTCAAAGAAGTCTTTACTTTTTTATGGCAATACTTCTGAATTTAATTATGACTTTTAATTAACATAATTTTTAGACATCATAAGTCATCTATTCAAGAACTGAATGGGAAGTGAGTGGGTGGAAAGCTTGAAAGCACAGTCAAACTTCTCTTCCTGAAATGGTTTTTAAGTTTACTGCAGTGCAAGGTGCTATCCGTGCCCTAAATTTCTAGGCCGAAGTACTGCAAGTGTCTGGCAAGATTTTATTTTTTCATCAATAATCCTGGCTAACACTTGTTGGTCACAAATTGTAGGCTAATTATCCATTCTCAATTTCTCATATCCCTCTATGAAATGATTCCTGTTAATATGTCTATGTTACAGGTAGGTAAACAGAACTAAGTAAAGAAAAGATGGATTCCAGTCAGCAAAATTTCAGGGTGATAATATAAACATGTTTAAGCTTTTGACACAGGAGGCCAATTTGCTTTCTGAAAACTTTTTGTCCCCACTGAGGGAGGATCTGGCAGGCTACACAATAATCCCCCCCATACTTACCAAAACACTGAGGATTGCAGTTTACAACCTTTACTACTATGATGTAGGAAAAGAGTGTCTTAGTGTGATTATTTGAATTGTCTTTATTTTAATTTCCTTGTTTTCCTGTGGTCTAACTCTGTAATCCTTCTGAGTTTTGTGAGTGTAGCACGGCATATACTTTCAATAAATAGGTTAAATTCTTTACTACTTTACCTGAAATTGGCTGGAAATTAGCTATTTTACTTTTAAAAGGTAAGAAAAAATTAGAAAAGGGAAAAGCTAAAAGTATCAGCCCTTCTCACGCTTCTGTAGCTTTTTCCAGAAAAGTAACAGTTTCTTTACTCTGAGGAAGTAGAAAGAAGTTTGCCCTGTTGGTTCCTCTTCTCCCAGCCCGATCTCAAGTGTGGGGGTGGCATTGTGAAGAGAAGCAAAGAGTGGCAGACTCAGGCGACAGGAAGCAGGTAGATATGTATGTGTCAAAACTAGTTTGAAACTCACTGTTCTTTTTCTCTTCTCCTAACATAAACTCAACACTGGCGATAGTCATGGTTACTGCTTTGCTGCATAAATTTTATGCACCTCAGTGAATATGCAACTACCAAAGACCCAAGTTCCAATATCCTATCAGTATAAGGAAGTAGGGGCAAAGGAGGCAGCTACTCCAGCCGCAAGCCTTTCACCCTACATGGGAGAATTGTGTCAAATGGGATGACGGGTGTTGCAAGAAGCCTACACCGCAAACTGTCTGCCACCACCACCAGGCCCTCTGGCACCTCAATTGTTGCCTCTCCTTCAACCCTTTCCTGGCAGACAATGTCTGGCCAAAGTGCAAGAGGGCTGCACTTTCTCAAAAGACTGCAGCTTGAACTAAAACCTATGATCAAGCAAAAGAAAAAAATATGAAATTCTGGGCTATGACAAAGTACATTGGAACTCTCAAGTTCGATGACCCCAAGTGCAAACCATTGTTTTGACCCAACTAGAACCAAACAACCTGAAAAAGATAAACAGTGGATTTACACCTTACACCCTGGAAAGAAGGAGGCTTCTCTCTTTGGCCAGTTTGTGACTCTGCCAAAAAATGGCATGACATGATGTGTCCTGAAAAAGCCATATCTACCAAAAGGTGATAAAGCAACTGCTCTGAGGGAGCAGCAATAGTTTTCCCTTAAACGGTGTGGGGTTTTTTTCTATCACCTGCTGTAAAACTGATTACCAGAAATTGTGGGGTGAAACAACCCACATTTATTATCACACAGTTCTTGGAAACCTGAGGTGTGAAATGGGTGTCACTGGATTAAGGTCAACAATAATCCCCCAATCTCAAGGTCAGATGATTAGCAATCTTAATTCAATTGAGAGCTTCAACTCCCTGCTCCCCCCACTGCCAGGTAACATAACCCATGTACAGGTTTCAGGGATGAGGATGCAGGCATATTTGGGGGCCGTTATTCTGCCTCCCACATAAGGAACAACAGAGACGTCGGTTTGTTGTCCCTCATCCTCATGTCAGCCTCACAGAAACCTTCAAGGTAAAGTATTTACAAATAAGAAACCGAGGCTTTGAGAATTTAGGGAATTTTCCCAAGGACATTCTGCAGGTAAGAGATAGCTGGAACATGACACAGATGTTTTGTCACCCTCTGTGCCGGCTTCCCCCTGGAGGCAACCTGTCCCCTCTGCACAACTCCACACCACTCGGGACTCGCAGGCTGCCCAGCAGGGATGACAGAAGAAAAGCATCTTCCTTTAGGGATTCTAGTGCATGCTGGTGGCGAGGGACTCCAGACAACTGGCCTCTGCTTTACATTGCAGAGGGACCACTGCATGGCTCTGGGCAGTTTGCTAGAATTTCCAGGCTGTCGGGATCCTCACTGTGAAAGTAGGCGTGTGGACTAGATGGTGCCTAAGGTTCCTTTCAGCTTTAAAAGTCTATAATTGAATGATCATATGGGTGAAACCACGGTGCTGCAGATTGGTGCCACTCAAAGACTGGTTTGTCAGCCACTACAGATCCTCAAACTGACATCTGCCCAAGACAAGATAAGGAGCTTAAGCCAAACTGTTGAGTAGATACATTGGTAAGCACACTGTTTTGTTCTGCTGTCCTTTTATTTATTGAAGCAAGACTTTCATGATGAAGGAAGCAGTTCTGATGTACTTTCTGGCACAATCTTATCTCATGACAGATTGCTAACAAACAGCTCATGATCAGATGAAAAATACCAAAGTTCAGAGGGTTAATATCAGAAAAATTTAGAGCATGACAGTTTTTCTTTCCTTCCTTCCTTCCTTCCTTCCTTCCTTCCTTCCTTCCTTCCTTTTCCTTCTTTCCTTCCTTGCTTCCTTCCTTCTTTTCCTTTCTTTCTATTTATTTTTTGAATGACAGGAAAACAATTATATCCAACAACCATTTGCAAAAAATATAAATGAGAAAAATATCTTTGGGCTATGTGGTAGATAGATTGCAATATTTCTTCCAAATTGCTTGTACATTCCTTGTAATAGGAATACATAGCTATGTTTATTGTCATGTGATTCACTGTGTCTTCCTGAGAAATATATCTCTTCACTCTGTTGACATCAGGCTTGACCAAGGACTTGTTTGGATTATGAAATGTAAGTAGATTAATAGCACATCTTGCCAAATTTTAAAATATGCTATGGCTTTTTTTCTTCTCACATACATGGCATATTTTAGGTAGGGATAAAACTTTTGGAACAGAAATGACTCCAGCTGACCTGTATTATGAACAAGAAATAAACTTTTGTTGTAAACTGTTGAGATTTTGGAGTTATTTGTTACAGCAACCTAACAAAAACTGACTGATACAAGCTGCATATCTTTAAGAGAGAGAAAAGGTCTTTCTGATGTTTTTTATACCTTGTGATTCAGAAAGTAACAACCCAAGGGGGTTTTGTCCTCAACTTGTTTGATAAGCTTGGGAAAGTTGGTATATCTTTTTTATCTCAGCTTTCATTTTTTTCAAAGAATTGAATCAACAGTAGTAATATTTTTATAGAATATTATGTGAAAATACTACTTTTTGGGACATACATTTTAAAGAGAAGAGAAAGTTTGACTGTCTCTTCTAAAATCATGCTAGAACTTGTTTTCTGGTAGGTCCTATTTGTGGGGAAATGGGATATATAATAGGTTTTTATGTGCAAAATGCCTTTATTTCCCTTCATTCTAAAATGATTTATCTGAGAGTGGAATTCTAGGCTGGTGATCACTTCAGCACTTTGATACTGTTCTTCTGGATCTGCTACTGGTAGTAGCAAGTTTCTTCTCTGTTTGATTAATGTTCCTTTGTTGGTAATCTGTGTATCTTCTCATTGCATAATGTTCCTTTTTGTCTGCTGTTCTGAAAAAACATCATGTTCTGACAATGATGTGGTTAGTGTACGCTCAGTTTTATTATGCTTGGGAATTTAATAAGCTTTCCTCAGGAAAGGAGCTTCCTGCTCCTTTCTAGAAAACCTGTACCTCTCCCCCATTTTTTTCTGCTTTCCTAGAGTTCCTGAATCATCTAATTTGTACCTGCTCTTCAGTTCTCCAAGTATTTTACCTTCTTACCTGTTTACTTTGGAATACAAATTCAAGATTATTTCCTCATGTTTTTAATATTTTTATTTCTAACAATTCCACTTGATTCTTTTCAACTAGTTTTTACAAGCCTATACTCTTTTTTTTTGGTATTAAATTCATTTATTGGTACATTGCAGGTATACAACACAATTACATTTCTCATTGGGAATTGTACCTTTATATAATGCATCTTGGTTCTTATTTTTTCCCCATTCCT
>NW_004624748.1:8643407-8671209 GCF_000247695.1 Heterocephalus glaber | reverse complement strand
TCTTCTTCTTCTTCTTCTTCTTCTTCTTCTTCTTCTTCTTCTTCTTCTTCTTCTTCTTCTTCTCTTCCCCTTCCCTCTCCCCTTCTTCTTCTTCTTCTTCCAAAGAGATGAGCTTCATGCCTATCTTTGACACAAGGCCAAATCATGATGTCACATATAGCTATGGAAACCTGAAAGAAGAGAAAGCATGCAAATATAGACCCAGAAACTCTTAGAATTCATGGGCACTGGAAATGAGTCATCTGTTCTAACAAACTATTTGTGTGACAGGCAGAGTGGCTGAGTCCATTCAGGTTACTACAACAAAATCCCATAGGCTGTGTGGTTTGTAAAGAGCCGCAGTTATTTCTTGCAGTTCTGGATGCTGAGAAGTCCAAGACAAAGGCACCAGCAGGTTTAGTGTCTGACAAGGGCCAATTTTCTGGATGAAAGATAGCACAGTCTAATGTGTGTCTGCATGATGAAAAGGTGGAGAACGCAGCTCTCTGGGAACACTTTTTAAAGGGCCCTGGAATCCTAGAATCATGCCCCAGTGGCCCATGTCCTAAAATTATTACCTTAGGGGTTAGAATTTCAACATATATATGGATTGCAAGTGGGGCACAAACATTGACACTTATAGCAGAGAGTATGGATAGAAAGTGTCAGTTGGCCAGGTGTGGAGGCGTACACCTGTAATACTAGTACCATGGGAGTTTGAGGAAGGAGAATCAAGAGAAGGAGCCTAGCTTGGGTAATTTGCCAACTTAGCAGGACCTTGTCTCAAAATTAAAAAAAAAAAGAAGCTTTAAAAAGCTGGAGAGCTTTTTAAAAAGCTCAGTGAGTAAGAGCCCTGGGTTCAATCCCCAGTACCACCCAAAAAGGGGATGGTCTCATTTGAACAAAAAGGGAAGTGAGTGTCCGAGAAGTTAACTAATTTGCCCAAGATTATACTCTTGCTGAAGTGGCAGGCAGAATTAGAACTTGACTATTGGTGACCAGGAGGCTCCAACCCCACGTACTTTCTCTCCTCTTGACTCAAAACTACCAGTGAGTTTTCTTTCTTGAGAATTTCTTCCTATCAGTTTGTTGTTGTTTTCACTGCTGTTTTGTGTTTGTTTGGTCCTGGAGATCCAACCCAGGGCCAAGTGACCAATGAGCTACATTCCCTGGCCTTTTACATTTTGGACACAGGCCCTCACTAAATTGCCCAGGCTGGGCTCAGACTTACAATCCTTCCTCAGCCTCCCCAGGGCCTGTTCTGTCAGTCTTTATCTCAATAATTTTCCTTATTCTTCAAAATGTACTGCAGCCTCAATTCTCCCAGGAAGCTGTGCGTCTCTCCAGGGCCTGGTCACTCACGGGTATGCCTGACACTTCCTGCAAACTGCTGGGCTGTGCTTGCCTGATTCTGTCTACGTGGGGAAGGAAACAACCTCACCTCTAGGAGATTCCTGCTGAAAAATGCAGATCATGAGTGCCTTTAGGGGAAACATCAAGAAAACTCAGAAGAAGAGACCTTCTACAAAACATCGAGCTTCTACAAAAAAGCAAGCTGGTCAAGGTCATGAAAGAAAGAAAACCTGAGGAATTGACCCAGATTAAGGTAAGTAAAGGACATGACAAATGAAATGTGTGATTCTCAATACAAGTGGCTCATTTGGAATAAGTTCTGTAGATTTTTAAACTTTTTTCTTTTTTTTTTACCTTTTTTTTTTGGTACCAGGGATTGAACTCGGGAACTTGCACTTGCGAGGCAGGCAGCAGAACCACTGAGCTAAATCCCCAGCCAGTTCTGTAGATTTTTAAGAAAGATAAAACTGTTATATCAGTGTTAAAATCTTGAGTTTGATCACTGAACTCTGAGTATCTAAAAGAATGCCTTTGTTTTTAGAAATTCCCACTGAAATGTTTGGAAGTAAAGGGCTTCATTTCTGCAACCTACTTTCAAACATCTCAGAAACATAAATATTCATACTCTCACAAACACACATGCACAAGGAAGTGTTAGCAAAATGTCAACATCTGGGGAATGTAGACAAAGTCCGGAAATTGCATTATTTTTGCAACTATTCTTTCTTTCTTTCTTTCTTTCCTTCAGTACTGGGGAATGAACCCAAGTCCTTTGGACTAGGCGATACCCCCAGCCTTTTTAAAATTTATTATTTTATTTTGAGACAAGTTCTCACTAAGTTGCCCAGACTGGCTTGAATTTATGGTCCTCAATCCTCCTGCTCCAGTCTCCCAGAGTGCTGAGATTACAGGTGTGCTGAGATTACAGAATTTTCTGTAATTCTGAAATTATTTTAAAATAACTTTTTTTAATAAAATGACTGATAGGACTAAAAAGGAGGGAGAAGAGAAAGGAAAGGAGGACAAAGGCAAAGGAAGATACGGAAGAGAAGCAGGGAGACGTCAAGGAAGAGGAAGAGAAAGAAACCTAGGAGAGGGAGAAGAAGGAAGAGGAAGTGGAAGAGGAGGAAGAATCTCTCCTACTCTATCTCATTTACCACATTCACATGCCCACCAGTGGCTTCCTTACAGTGAGGCACTGCTCCATTAACACACTTCAGTGTTGCCTTGTGCTTTCCAAGCTGATGATGCCTTCAAAACTTTTACCTTTAAGAAATTTAGTTGCACGAAACTTGAGACTCAAGCCAGTTGCTTCAAAAATGGGAGGTGTGGGATGTTATCATTTTAGGTCTTCCACGGGGCGAACAGACTCACCCTGGATCATATGCCTCCCATTTCTTATGCATGTTTATTCCTTTACCGATCCTAAGCCTGTTCCCTCCTATGCTGCTGGTCTGTGTGTGGCCAGCAGCCCCCACCTTTCTGCTTCAGGATATTTGGCTTTTACTCCCACTGCTTACATTTCTGTCTTCAATCACTACGGTTGTCTGTCCTAGCTCAGAGCTGGCAAATTTTTAGAGACAAGTGCTCAAACTACAACCCAAGACTCACTTATTCATTGCAAAGTGCAACACTGCAATTAAACCTGAATACTGAGGTTTTAGTTTAGAAAAACAACTCATGCATTAACATCTTTTGTCTTGACAAAAAAACAAATCGCATGTGTGCCATATGTTGGCCATCACTGTCCTCGCTCATCATTGAGCCTCTACTAGCGCACATACCTGTGTCTCTGTCTCACTCAACCCCCGGACACAGAAGCACCTTCCTTTCATTTCATCCAGGCACTGCTGTTCATGCTTTTGATGACTTTCTCCCCTGAAATATGGTGCTGCTGTTTCACTGTTCAATTCCTCAGAGAATATACTTGGAGTTGGTTGTTTTTACTGACAATATGTTGGTTTTGAAAGTCACATTCATCAGCTCCACAAAAGACTTTATGGTGCTACCAACTGCGAAGTCCAATGACTGGCTTAGTTCATTTTCAGAGTCTCTCCCAGTGCTAAAATCATGACATTTCAACAATTCATGGAGCACTAAACTAAGGACAAGGCAGAAGGTCCTCTGCCTTCCAATTATTACATTTGGAAATGGTTTGCTTCAGGCTGTGTCTCTAGTACCCTCTCATGGACAGATCTGGTACCTACAGCAGTCACAGCACCTTGAGCAAATAACAAAATCAAGCCACACTAAGATTATAATGATTTAGTTGTAATTGAGGGTTGGGGGAAGGCGAAGATAGGAGGAAGAGGAAGGACAGGGGAAGTAAATAGGATCAAGATGCAATATGCATATGTACCGATTCCTGAAGATGAATGTATTTTATGTATCACAAACATATACTAGTAAAAAAGAAACTAAAATGTTTAAGAGAAAAAAATGAGCCATTAATTGGCCTGAAGCTGTCTTTATACTTTGAGTTCCTACATAAAACCCTGCAACTTAGCTTAGTATGTAAACAAACTGAAACTTTTGTTTTGTGTTTTGAGAGTGTCTGTCTATGCAATTCACACTGGCCTGGAACTCACTGTGATCCTCCTACCTCAGCCTCCCAAGTGCTGGAATTGCAGGTGTACACCACCACACCGGCTTTGCAACCCAATTTTTGAAATGAATAGCCAGGTTTCAGCCAATAAAAAAGAGCTGACCTTCAGTAACCAAAGGCATTCAACAGATCAGACTGTCTGAATAAGGCACCAGTCAGGCAATTTCTCTACTTTGCTTCTATGCTCAGCCCACAGTAGCCCTCTGCTCCTGCTGCCCAGTGGAGTTCTCTGAACCTCTTCTGGTTCTGAGTGCTTCCTGATTCGTGAATTGTTCTTTCCTCAAACTGTAAATTTACTGAACTTTGTGTGTGTGTGTGTGTGTGTGTGTGTGTGTGGTGTTAGGAATTGAACTCAGAGCCTTACACATGCTAGACAAGTGCTTTACTACTGAGTTACACATGCAACTTCAAGTTTATTAAAACAGATCCATGTAACTCAAATTCATTATGAGAGTTTCTCATTAGACCTTACTTTGTCAGCACTGTATCACTTTTGTTCGTTTTTGTTTTTTGAGACAGGCTCTCACTATGTAGTTCAAGCTGGCCTTGAACTCACTATTGTAGCCCAGGCTGGCCTCGAACTTGCAGTGATCCTCCTTCCCCAGCCTCCCAAGTGCTGGGATTATAGACTTGATTGGCACTGTAATGCTCTGAACCATATACTGCTCTTCCTCTCTCTGTCCTGAGCACTGTAGGGTTGGCAGCACTTCTAATCTGTACCCACTAGGTGCCAGCAGTAGCCTCCCTGATTGGAAACCCCTGCTTTAGACCATAGAACTCTACTTCTTGGGCAACTCCCATGACTAACATCCCAGGGAATTCACTACTGATTCATTTGCCCTCATCTTATAGGTGAGGAAATGAAAGCCCAAGGGAGGTGAGGTCTTGTGTACATGAGTCATATAACTTGAGTGATGTTATTCAAATAAACATTGCCCTTTGTCTGTAGAACGTACCCTAGCTTCTTTGGACAACACTGATGGTGTAGGCTGGGGGCAGGATCTGTAGCCTGCCTTCATTCAGCACCATGAAGTCCCATCTTTGTCACTGGTGCTCTTCACAGATACACAAATGCTGTCCCTCTCCCTCCTATTTTATTCCCTCTATCCTTTCCTTCATTCCTTCTTCCTTCCTTTCTTTCTTCCTTCCTTCCTTCCTTCCTTAATTCCATTGGTGCAGTTCACTAAAGGAACTTTTAGACACTGAATACTTATGGAGAGATTACTTATGGCTGACCTTTTGGTCAAGGTCCAACCACAGTGAATTTGTTTTTTAATCAAAAGCAAGGAAGAAGCTAAGTTCAGAAAGGGCTCTTTTCCTTATGGATTTTCCAATAATGTTAGTGTTGGAGACCAAAACTGACATCTCACATCTGTTTTCCCAGAAAATCTGTTAGAATGAGAGTAGGTTTCCATTTCTTGCCATGAATTTTAACGTGGACTTAAGTGTGCAGGTGTGTGTAAATGATAGTCAGTCAAGTGATGGTCTTGAAGACACTTGCTCCAAGGTCAGGCTGAATCCTGAAGTTGAGATCCCAGAGGAGTGGGAAGTAGGACTGGTGCAAATTCAGTTCCTACCCTGCCTTTCCTTGTTTTTGGTATAGAGTGCATTCTAGAAACAGGGACACATTTCACACTTCTCTCAGCCCACCCTACTCTGGGCTTCTACCTCCCAGATACTGCCCTTGGGGAAGTGAGGATGTGTCTGTGACCAGTCACTCTTGGCTTAGGGTGATAGGCCCTAAGTAAGACTGTTCTTACTCTGAAGCCCACACAATGCTGACAATACCACGTTGTGCTTCCCACGTAGTCAAATGTATCTACATGCTTTATGTGTACAGCTCATTTAACCTTTACAACTACTTCATATGTGAGGTGTTGTATTATGCTCATTTTACAGATGAGGAAATGGAGACACAAGAGGTTAAATAACGTGGACAAAGTCACACAACTAGTGAAAGCAAGAGCCAGGATTGAAATTCAAGTGCTTTAGACTCTAAGACTCTTCCCCTTGATGGCCCCCAACTTCTCCAGGTCTAAACACACAGTCATGGCAGCCCCTCCATTAAGGCAAGATAGGCCTTAGAGTTATCAGAAAACCACAGTACCATATGGTGTTTTCTAATGACCCAGGAGTTGGGAAAAAAACAACTTTTCTTTTAAAAAATGACATGTTGTCTTTATAAGAATTTTAAAATTCTGTTAAATTTGTGTAATAAAATACTACTCAGGTTAGCTCTGCTCCTTAACAGAATCCTGAGGTTTCAGTGAGGACTTCTTTGCATGCTGGATGATGAGAATGTCTATCTTGATAGGGGTGACACATGGATGTACGTATTTATGAAAGCATGCTGGTGATTTAGCTCAGTGGTGCCACCACCTACCTCAAAAGCACAAGGACTGGAGTTTGTTCCCTGGTACCAAAAAAAAAAAAGAAAAGAAAACACTCTTAAGTGACAGACTTAAGTAGTTACATTTTATAGTAGGCAAATTATACTTAAATATAGTTGAATTTTTTAAGTCTTCATGTGGATCCTGAAATAAACATGCAGGAATATTAGATGGTGTATTATTTAGGGTTCTCTAGAGGAACAGAATCAATATAAAATATGTGTTTGATCATACAAAGGGATTTACTGTATTGACTTACAGAATAAAAGTTGGAAGAGTCGTATTGGCTTTCTGCAGATCAGAGGCAGAAGGGTCCAAAATGGCTGTCTGTGTGCTGGAGGGCAAAGGACCTAATAGTGGACGACGGTGGAAGGCTTGGAAGCTCACTATAGAGTCACTGGGGCAAGTCTGTCAGAAGGCTGAAGAAATAGAGACCACTATCCAAAGACAATGTCAAAGACTGGAGCTCTTCCAAGAAAGGAAAACTCTTCCTTCTTTTTTCCCTTTTTATCCTGTCTGTGCTACAGGCCTATTGGTTGGTGTTGCCAACATGCAGGGTGGGTCTTCTCCACTCAGTTTGGTGTCTACATGTTAATCATCCACAGATGTACCCAGACCTTACTAATCTGCTGGGCAGTTCTTACTCAAGCCAAGTTTATTTATCACAATTAATGATTACACATGGATATCATGAAAGATAGAATATGCAGTGCGATTCCTACAAGGTTTTCTGGTCCCTTTGGAAGTCAAACCCTTTCCTGGAATCCTAGCCCAGGCAACCACTGATGTGCTTTCAGTAACTATTAATTTGCCTATTACAGAATTTCACACATGTGGGTTGATAACAGCCTTTTTTTGTTGCAATCTGGCTTTTGGATTTATCAGCAGTTTGTTCATTTTATTGCTGTGTGAAATTTTATCATAGAAATCTACCAGAATTTATTTAACATTCTATTAATGGACTTTTGTGTTATTTCCAGTTCTTTTGGGAAAATATCTAGAGTAGAATTTTTAAATCATATGGTAAATGCACATTTACCTTTGGAAGAAGTTGTCAAACTGTTTTCTAATGTGGCTCACTATTCCATATTTCTACAGTAATGCGTGAGAGTTCTGGTTGCTCGACCATCCTGACCTGCATTTGGTGTTGTTGGTTTATTGCATTGTACACATTTTAGTGAGTGTATATTAATAGCTCATTGTAGTACATGTAGCACTTTTAACCTCAATATATAAGAATAAAATATGCAAGAAAAAGAGGTTAAGCTAATGAGCATTACTGTGGTCTGCATTATGCTGATCTAAAATAATTGATTTCTAGCAACTCCTTGGTCTAGACTGGGAGAGAGAATCAAGGGCCTATAGTGCCTTCACTGGACTGTTGGCCTAATAGATGGCTCAGCCAGAATGTGGGGGCAGATTCAGGAAGGATTTTGACTGGGACAAGGAGGCCAGAAATATTGGGGGAGGAAAGAGCAATGATGGACATTCTTCCCAGAACTCTCTCACTCCCAGAAGAAATCATGCAGCTCAGGTGTCTTTCCTAGATCTCCATGTCAGTCAGCTTTCCATCACTGTGACAAATACATAAGATGCATCAATTTACAGGAGGAAAGATTTATTTTGGCTCAGGAGTTCAGTAATTTTAGTCCATGGTTGGCCCAATCACTGTAGGAACTGAGGTGAGGCAGTATATTATGGCAGCAGGAGCGCATGGCAGAGGAGGCTCCTCACCTCAGGGTGTCCAGGAAGCGAAGAAAGAGAGGAAGATACCAAGCCCGAATATCTTTTTAAAGGACATGCCCACAACGACCTCACTTCCTTCCACTAGGCCCACCTCCTAAGGGCTCCACCACCTCCCATTAGCATCAGCTGAGGACCAAGCCTTCAACACATGAGCCTTTGAGGGACATTTAAGATCTAAAACATGGCCAGGCATGGTGGTGCACACCTACAGTTCTGGGCTGAGGCAGGATGACTGTGAGTTCCAGGCCCACCTGGGCTACAAAATGAGTTCCCGCTGGACTACACAGCAGGACCCTGTTTCTAAAGGGTATCCTGCTGGACTATAGAGTAAGGTCCTGTCTCGGAAAAAAAAAGAAAGAAAAAAGAAAAAATCCAAACCACGGTAATCTTCTAAGGGTTTAGAATTGCCTTCAGATACTTTGATTACGGAAAACTGTAATTAAACAAGATTTCTCTAATTTCTGATCACTTCTACAATAAAGGGGTTTTTTTTTGGTTTTTTTTTGGTACGGGGATCGAACTCGGGTCCTTGTGCTTTCAAGGCAGGTGACAGAACCACTGAGCTAAATCCCCGGCCCTACAATAAAGGTTTTTAATGATTGATTTTTAAAAAAAGTTTTGGAAAAGAAGTGGTAGAGAATCATTTATTTGTGGGAAATCATTTATTTGTTTTCTTCTACACTGTACTCTTGATGCAGAAAATTATGAGTCCTTGTTAGAAATCGAAAAAAATCTTTCTGGCCCCTTTCTTCATAACTGGAATATGACAGTCATAATATTTAACAATCTGTAGAACATGGGCACCAACCAGATAGAAAAGATGCCCCTCTGTGGGGTGGATCTTCGGAACCGCTGCCAAGCCAGGCCTGCAGGAGGAGGGGCTGGAGGCTACAGGGGACACTACACATCTGCTGTGTGGAAGCAGTACAGTATTGCCACCACCACTGCAGCTGTACCCGTGTGCAGGGGCTGGCAAAGAAGGAAGAGCAATGTGCCACGTGGCATTTGCAGAAGGAGCTTGGTGGCTGTGGTTAGGCCCTTCCCCCTGTGCCTGGCTCCATCTCTGCGTGGGCTTGCTTCTCTCCTCAGCACTCCATATCTTATCATTCCACACTGCTATTTTCTTTTTTCTCCATTGTTTTCAGTTTCTCCAGTTTCTCTGTGATTTCTAGTTTGCCTGTTAGCTCTTTCCTGATTTCCAGAGCTTTTTTCTTTTTGCTTCTGCCTGGACTCATGATTCCAGGTCCTGGAGAAGCTGTCTGATTGTTAATTATTTTTTAAAGGATGCCAGGCAACCTGATAAATGTGCCTGAGAGGTAAAATAAGAGAAAGCCAATAAAAGGACTGTTGGATATTCTTAGTAACCTTGACAGTGCTAGTGGAATGGTTGAGACCTAAACACTATTGGAATAGGTAAAGAAGAAAACAGAAAGTGTGGAAGTGAAGATAAAAATTACAGACTGTTCTTTCAAAAATGTTGCTGTGAAAAGAGCATGGTTTGGAGTTGAAGATGAATATGAGGACAAAGAGTTGTTTTCCCTCTGCTTATGCGTTTATTTTTCAATATGAGGAGCTCTAGACAATAGCAGGTAACTTAGAGGTAGTAGAACAGCTCTTGCTATCTGCATGACCCTTATGGACAGAACGTTTGTGTCCCCCAGAAGTCCACACATTGAATTTGTCACCCCCAGGACGATGGTATCGTTCGGTATTAGGTGATGGTGTCCTGAGGGTACAGCCCCCTTGAATGGGACTAATGCTCTTATAAAACAGACCCCAGAAGGGCCCTTGTGGGGACAGAGAGAAGTCACCACCTAAGATCCAGGAAGCAGGCCTTCCCCTGACACTGAATCTGTCTTGGTCATCGACCTCCAGCCTCCAGAACTATTCGAAGTGAATTTCTGCTGTTCATATCCCCCTGTCCCCCAGTATTCTATGGTAGTGGCCTGAGCCATGACACACCTACCCCAGCCTCCTCTTCTGTGAACAGCAGGAATCAGGACTTCTGGTTAAGTCAAGGTGTTTCCCGATAAAAGAGACGGGAGAGGCCCCTGGGAATTAGGAGGATTTTATTTGGTACACCCTGACTCAGTCGGACTCCTGTCCATAAAGACTGAGTTCAGAACAATGGAAAAGTTTTAGTTTTATACATTTGGCCAAAAAAAGGGGGTGGTCTTTCTAGTGACGTGAAACTTGGGGGGGGGGCAAGGTTACAGAAGCAAACAAAAAGCAAGTCTGTCGTGTCTCACACATTGACAGACACGATGACAGGATGACTTCTTGTGAATCTTGTGAGAACAGGGCATCATGAACTTTGTGTTCAGAGCATATTTGCCAGTCTTATGTGTACCAGAACAAGGAGTTATAGCTATAGGGGAGGGGGTGATCAGGGTGGGGGGCTATCCAAGGGTGGGAAAAAATTTTTTCCTTTAAGTCTGGATTCGAGGGTGTGCCAGCTCACACTGCAGGGACAAGCACCACTAAGCCCCAGGGTCCTCACCAAAAGAAGTCTCGTGCAGGGGCCACATTTCCAAATAACCACACAGGGAGCTAGGCTTTTCCATTATGTTGCTGTACTCACGCAACCCTTCCTTTCCTGACAAGCAGAGAGAAATAAGAGTGTGGAAGATCAAGCAGGACGTGCTAAGGCCACACTGGAAGTAATGCATATCCCTTCCACTTGTGTCTCACAGGCCACTCTGCAGCCACACTGGCCACCTACCAGCAAGGGAAGTGGCACGCGAGAGCCAGCTATACAGGTGGACACACTGCAAATTGTAAGCACCCCTTTGTTGGCTTTCTTACCCTCCCATAGTTAATGGAAGCCAGTATCCACTAACTTGATAAAATAAAGACTGTCCAGCAGGAACTAATAGGCCATTTTGTGTGGGATATTCATGGAGAAGTCATTCCTCAGAGCCTTTGGAGGTAAGGCATATACTCCTGAGGTCCATATGGGAAAGACATTAATCTGGATAAGTGCAGTTGACGTCAGCCCTTCCCCAAAGTCCTCTTCCTGTGCCTGGCAAGAGTTACTTGCTCAATAAATGACCTATGAATAGGAGTTGACTATAGCAAATGGGATTGAGCACCAGCACAAGGTACTAGGGGTAGGAGTGTCAGAAGGAAGGAGTTTCTCAAATGAGCAGCCAGGAGCTTCTCCATCTCTGCCTGGAGGGCCTTCAGGAAAGTCCTAGTAGGCAGGCAGAAGACTGGTTTGCTGGCCCAGGGCTCTGGATGCCAGGATGAGTAATCAAAGGTGCCCATGCAGCCCATTGCTCCCCAGCCTCTTCTCACTGGTGGGAACATTGTAGGCATGTCAGGAGGGGTCTGGGACTTCTGTCTTTGCCCCCAGATCCTACCCTGTGAGCCTGTCTCACATCAACCAGCTAGCCAGACAGTATGTCAGGAAGCCACTCAGTCACGAGCCTTTTTGAGCTCATCACTAAAGAAGGTGAAGTAGAGATTTGTCCATATCTTTATCAGGATGCTTCCTTAGAACTAATATTTAAGGCTCTATTTTTAAATAATTCCTCAACTGGGTTTGAAAAGGGAAATCATAGTTCCCTTTTTTCACTTCACTAGGAACTAAAATAGCTCTTTTGTGAGTGATGCCACCACAGGCAGACTGCAAACACCATTGGCAGCTTCAGCATTAAACAGAGACAACCAGCTCTTAGGCACCTGCACACGTGTACAGGCAGGTCTCCCAGCTGAGAGGACAAAAGGTGGAAGAGATTAATCCCAGCATTTCAGCCAAGGACACATTTTTCCTACACCAGTTCAGGTGTTAACCTGAGCCTGCCACCTTGTCCCTTCCTGGGCGGCCGCTCTTACCTCACTCACTGTGTTTCTTCTTCCACAGTCCCATACTTTCCGTGTTCCACACTAGGGACCAGGCCTTCTCTTAGACCTAGGAAGGAGAGGCCCTGCTACAGCCCTTCTGACAGGTGCGGAACAAAGGTCAAGGGCCACGGCCACCCACAGCCTCCATCCATCCCTTTAGATAGTGCTGCAGGCACTTAGGACGCCAACTTTCTCTGCCCTACAGGGGTACTCAGGACTTTTCTCTTGGTCCAAGCTCCAGACCGTGAACTGTGCTGTTCCAAGAGGACCAAGGGCGGCAAGGGGCAGCTGTCTGTGGGATGGAGCCGGAGTAGGAGGGGAAAGAGGACAGCAATGCCTGAGCCACCATGCCCCAGAGCGGAGGCCAACTTTGAAATCCAAATCTGTTCTCTCGGGTCCTATGAAGGCCTACTCATCAAGGTAGGAGGATAAAACATTTTAAACATTTAGCTATACAGTGTGTGGGACTATACTTGTGTTCTTGCATAGACTGCGTGACGGTAGCACTTTCTTGCCCCCCTTTCCACAAGGGAGGGATATTTTTGAACATACCCCTCCTTTTTTTTGTGGTACTGGGGATTGAACCCAGAGCCTTTGCAAGTGAGCTACAACCCCAGACCCATTTATTGATTAATTGTTGAGACAAGGTCTCACTAAGTCACTAAGTTGCCCAGGCTGGGCTTGAACTTCCCATCCTCCTGCCTCAGCCTACTAGAGTGTGGGGATTATAGGCAAGCACCTCCACACCTGGCTCCTTTTTTTCTGAGAGAGCAGCTTTAATATTTTCTGTAGCCTTGGATCCTTTTGATCTGTCCCCAAGATTTGCTCCCCTTCCCTCTTTCCGCCCCTCTCTCTATCCCTCTTGAGTCTATGTGAGAGATTTCTCCTACCCTTCTCCTCCACTCCAGTAAGTTATCATCCCAGAGGGTCCTGCCTGACCTTCCTGCTGTGACCCTACTGGTCCCCGTCCCCAGCTCTGGGACTCTGAGCCTGTCCTTTCCTGTGAGCACTCCCACAGTGCTCACTGGCAGCCACCACCTCTCCTCCACGTGGTCCCTCCCAGTGGACCATGCGCCTTCTTTCCAGACATCCTCACAACCCCTTGTGTCTCCCAGGGCTCTCATCACACCCCAACTGAGTCACTGCTGGCTTCTGTGTCTTCTCAGGGTCCTTCCCACAGGCCACAGTCAGGTGAGATAAAGGAGGCAGCGTTTTTCTTGACATGAAATTCTGACATTTCATTCATCATGGATTGTTTTGGTCTTAATTTCTAAAAGTACTCTCTGAAAATGTGATTCATCTGTTTTACTTAAAATTGGGGGTTATCTTCAATTTTATGGCTGTGATGAATACCTCATGCATCTCACCATTGGACTCCCCAGCTTCTCCAAGCACCCCTCCCTTCCTTGCCTTCTGTGGGGGCCCTAGTTCAGGACTCCTCCTGGGCTACCCCGCCTGGGTCCTGGACCATTCCAGCCACTGCTGGCACAGCTCTGTCTTTCTGAGTATAGGCTGAGTTGTGCCCATCTCTCCCTCATATCCCTGCACTTCCTGCTGCCTTCAGGGTCCTCCCTCCCCAGCCTCCTGGTCACCATGCTCCATGTTGCGGGCTCATCTTCCCCTTGCAGCTTCATTCCCCACCAAGTCCCACAGCCTCCTTCTTGTCCTGCACAGTGGCCCGGTGTCCCACCACACCACCCCCAGGCTGCTTTTCTTCACAGGGGACCCTTGCCTTCCTTCCTCTTCAGTGGGAGTCTGGCTCAGCCTTCAGTGATCAGAATCTGTCTCAGTCCTTTCTAGTTGTTGGGACACAATATTCAAACCCACAACTGAAAAGAAGTTTATTGGGGCTCACTTTTTTAGTCCATAGTTGGCTAGCTCCAAGGCAGGAAGCCACGGTGGAAGCATCTGACAGTGTAAAAAAATTATAATACAGCTAATTTGTGGCACAGCCATTATAAATGCATATTATGTACACCTACAGTAGGATAACTGTAAGATTTCCATGTTAAAATTTAGATAAACTATTCATGAATATAAATCAATTTAATGAAATAAACTTATTATTATAATAATTTTTAAAATGTGTATGAATAGCATTAATATTTGTTCTTGGAAAGTAATTACTCAATTTCAAGCAACTAACTAGATGTGGTCTATTTAGAGACTGTTTATTAATTGTATTAGTGAAAAGACAGATAAAAGGGATTAGATCCATTCATAACGCTGGTAGTTCAAGCCACCTGATGGAACACTCGTGCATGTACCTCTGATAGTCAGCAGGCAGGAAGGTGATAAACATTTAGATATACAGTATGTGCACCCTTGATAGCAGAGTCCATGCCTTACCCTCCACTGCAGGGCTGAGCAGCACCACTACCCAGTACCTTTTGAGCCCCTCCTCCCATCTACACTTCAAAAGATACATGGCTCTCTGCAATGGACCTCTCTTCACAGTGCACACTCCCTCCTTCCCTCTGTTGTGCATCCTAGTGATGCCTCCAACGTGGTTGGCAAATGGAGTCCTGTTCTAAACTGGCTCCTTATGTCAGAGAACTGTACACTTTAAACCCCTCCAGTAAAGGTCTACAGAGTGACCTGTTGCAGGGTCATTTGTAGGCAAAGTTATCCCATCCAACATCCCAACACCTTCCATTTAACCCTCTTTCTTCCTGAGTCCTCTAGGTGAGCCCCAGCAGGCAGGAGCTGCTAGAACTTCTCCCAAGTTGCACACAGAACACTCACAGCATCCAGCATTGAGCCAGCCTGGACAATGCTATGCTCTAAATGGCCCTGCATGGATCATGTGGAAATTTAACTGCTAATGTAATAGAGTTGAGAGATGGGCCTTTAACAGGTGACTGTGCCATGTGGGTTCTACCTCACGAATGCATTAAGGATTAGCTGTCACGGCAGTGGATTCTTGATAAACGATAAATCTGCTCCAATTTTCTTTCCTTCTCCCTGTCTCGTGCATGCTCACTTGCCCTTCTGCCATGATGTGATGTTGATGAGGCCCTCAACAGATGTGGGCGCCATGCTCTTGGACATACCAGCCTCCAGAACTGTGAGCCAAATAAACTTACTTTCTTTATAAAGTACCCAGTCTGTGCTATTCTCTTATAGAATAGAAAACAGACTATGTCAGACAGGAACAGGTCTCCCCTAGTTCCCATCAATCTGTCCATAGCTCTATGAAGACCATGAGGGAGGAGGGAGCTTTATTTGAAGATACGTTTTAATTTTCTCTCCATCTGAAGATCAAGATGGGACCCTTCTGCTTTCTCATGTGAGATAATTGGCAGCTTTTCTATCCCCTCCACCAAACCACTGCCTTCCAAATTCATGGCCAGCTCCCAACACCTGGAGGTTAACCAGCTCTCTCCAATACTTAAGAGCTTAGAGAGTAGAGAGGGCCACATTCAGCTGCTACTGCCCTGTATCATGTCTCTGTGCACCCACAAACCTACAGATGGTGCAGGCCTTTACATCAGCACCATGTTTCAGGATCCATCTCCTGTGTTCTGACAGCTGAAGGCTAGAAGTCCAATATTTGCTCAGGCCTCTGCATGCCAGGAACTGTGGCACTTCTCCCACGTACACTACTCACTCATCATTTAACCTCATAACAACCTCAAATGGTAGATGTGAGCTCAGTGTGGTGGTACACATCTGTAATCCCAGCACTCAAGGAGAGGAGGCAGGGGATCCCTATTTTAAAACAGCTGGGTCTACATAGCAAGTGCAAGGCTGGCCTGAACTACACAATGCAGCATTGTCTTAAAAACACAAAAATAAAAAACAAAAGTAAAAACAACAGGATAGATGTGTTAGTTTCTGAAATAGTTTGGATTTAGTGTCCCTCTCAAAGCCCCATGTGTATGGAAGGTGACTGAATCACAGGGGCACCATACTCATCTGTGGATGAATCCACTGAAGATTTTAGAGCTGAATGTGCATTAGGAGGTAGGCCAATCAGAAGAGGCGGGTAACTGAGGATGTGACATGGAAAAGTGTGTCTCCATCCTCAGCTCCCCTTTCTCTCTCTGCTTCCTGGCTTCCATAACATGAGCAGCTTTCATCTACTGCTGGTCCTTCTACCATGCTGTTTCTGCATTTCAGCCAGCCAACCATGGACTGAAATGTCTGAAACCATGAGCCAAAATAAACCTCTTCTCCTTTAAATTGTGAGTGTTGGGTATTTTGTCCCAGTGACAGGAAAGTAACTTAGACAGTTTCCCAGGGCTGCCATAATACATGATCACAAACAGGGTAATTTGGAACAAGAGGAATGGATTCTCACATAATTTTGGAGGCCAGAAGTCCAAAATCAAGGTGTCAGTAAGGTTAGTTCCTTCTGAAGCCTCTGAGGAAGAATCTGCTCCATGACTCTCTCACTAGTGGTGACTGCCAGCAATTCTTGGTGTTCCTTGGCTTGTAGGTACATCACCCAATTCCTTTCTCCATCCTTCCCTGTGCTTGTGTCTATATCTCTGTCCACACTTCCGTCTTATAGGGACACTAGTTATTGAATCAAAGTTCATCCTAATCCAACATGACCTCACCCTAACTTAATTACATGTCTAAGAGTCTTATTGCAAATAAGCCACAGGCACTGGTGCCTGGAATTGGAACTCCAACGTATTTTGGGGAATACAGTTTAACACGTACTAGTAGGCATTGTTCTAATCCTCATACTCTAAACTGATTCAGAGTAACTTTCCCAGAGGTATGTAAAATAGGTGGTATGACTCAGTTTCTAACCTGTCTGCACCTAATTATTATCACCTACTGGGTCCTTCCTTAGAGTAAGCCCTCTTCTGGGTGCTTCACTTTCATCTCAACTGCATACAGCATTAATCCCTCATTTTACAAATGGAGCTCAGACCAGTGAAGTAGCTTACCCAGAGTTGCACAGGTAGGAAGCAGCAGTTCTGAGACTCTATCCAAAGTCCTGGCTAGTAATTCTCACTCAGGTCAACATACTGGCACGTCTTTGGGAGGCTCACCTTCCTCACCCCACATACTCTGCCTCACAGTGGTATAACTTTCTCCCTGCTGGAGAGAATCTCCACTGTAAATGACAGCTTACTGGTCCTGTCCAATTGACGAGTGTAGAGGCAGGAAACTAATCACTGAGGATCACAACACTGTAACAGTGCCTCACAGTGGACGATGGATGAGCTGATGGGAAACACAAAGTTCCCTCCAGCAGCTAAGGAAGAGTCAAATGAATCCCATTAAACAGCAGTGCATGTGCAGTCGATTACTTCCCTACTGAGTGCTGCCAGTGGGCTGAGGGTCATTTCTCCACTCCCACAGACACCTCATCAGTGGGAGCCTGCGCTGCCATGCTGGGGAGGACCCAAGCTGCAGAGTGGTTATTTAAATTACCTCATTCTTCCTCATTCTTCTGGCAATGACTGTGCGCTCTTTGGTATTAATCAAAGATGCATCACATACAACCATACAACATACACACCCATGCGTGTACATATGCCCACACCTGACTTATAAACAAGTGCCTCACAAACACAGCATCCTTGAGCCACAGCAGCTACCTCAACTCAACTCAAGGGAACAATGTAGAAAGCACTCCCACCATGCCACTGATGTAGGGTTATTCAGCATAAGTTAATTTTGTTTCTGCTCATATTCTTTAAAAGGTCCCCGGAATTCTGCACTAGGAACACAGGCTTTGGAGGCAGGCAGACTCAACTGTCAGCCCAGGTCTATTACATACTACCCAAAGGGACCCAGCTAAGTTGTTTCTCTTTTCTAAGCTTCAGTTTCCTCACCTGTAAAATGGAGATGCTGATATATGGCCATTTTAGGGGATATAAACATGTTTCAGGAAGGCATATAAATATGAAAAGCATTGGGAAAAAGAAATTCAAAAAAGTTTTGCAGTTCACCTCATCTTTATTTATTATTATCATAAATATTTAGGGTGTTTTTGAGACGGAGTCTCGCTGGCCTTGAACTTGATATGTAGTCCAGATGGGCCTCGAACTTGCAATCCTCCTGTCTCAGCCTCCTGAGAGCTGAGATTACGGACATGTGCCACCATGTCTACTTCATCTAACCTTATTAATTTTTATCCACAATTCCTAGCGTTATTACTAGGGGCATATTGTTCATTAAGAGTATTTTCTCCCAGTTTATTTAAGTCTTCAAATAACTTATGTTCAGTTTTTTATATCTATGAGGTAAAAGGTGAAGTTCTATTTACCTCCCTTGAGTGAGGGACTAATGTGAAATAGGGACTTACGTGAAATCGCATTAACAAATACAGGCTGGTTGTACACGACCTGAAACGGTGCCATCTAGAGGCAGCTACTTCAAATTACATCTCTACTGGATCTCTATGCCTTGCTGAGACAAACTCATATTGAAATAGATGTAACTGCAGAAGTGGAATAAATGAGTGAGGCCAACGCAATCACAAAGTTGTATTTAAGTAGAAGTCTGTTTCCTGAAGGAAAAAAGCCTGAGCCAACAGATCTTTGGTTGCATTTTTGTTCATTGAAATTACCAGTTTTAACAAACGAGTTTTAAAGGAAGAACTGAGTAATTCATCTTGTCAGTTACAATTTATAAAAAAGGGAGGAGGCTCAGAAATTAGCTAGATACACCCATTCTAATAAAATTTAAGAAATATCAGAAACAAAACTGTTTAAAAAGAAACCAGTAGCAGCAAAAATGTCAAACATTTGTAAACAACACTATTAGTAATGACTCTACTTAATAACAAAGACTGTATTCTTCCAAAACATCAAATATATAAAATGAGGAGACTCTTGATGCCCAAAACAACATGACCAATACTAAGACACAAATCGTGTCATGTAAGATGCATGGAACAGTCTTTTTCATGAGACGCTGGGACATCACGTGGCTGCCAAGGGCAAACTTTCCAGAAGTCTTCTCCGAGCTGTGATCCTCGCACACCGGGGGCAGCCCGAGGACTGGAAGCAGTGTTTGTGAAAGCAGGCCCGGCATGCTGCAAGCAAGGGGATCGGCGTTAGCAAGCACGGTCTTGTTTTGTCATGTAGGTACAGTTGTGCAGGTGCTCATTCTCGCGCTAGGGAGGGACAGTGAGCATCTGAATCCAGAACCAGTCTTCTAAACAGAAACCACCCAGTTGAGACTCACACACATGAAGAACATGAGGCCCAGAGAGGCTGACAGACATAGGAGATGGCACAGAGCCCCTGGATCTGCCAGGCACAAAGGCTGGCGCTCCAGCAGCCTCGCATGGTGGCTGATGGCTCTGGGAGAGGAGCTGCTTCTTTGGAAATGGCCCTGAACAGAGGCCTTGTCCAAGGTCATGCCCGCTGCTGGCGCTGCCTGTATAAAGTGACTGTCACTGTGGAGTCTGAAGAGGAACCCAGCATTCTGCCCCAAGTTGGGACAATGCTTAAGGGCCACCGCAGCTCCCCAGCTCCCATTGGATGGTCTGGGGCCTTCAGTACAACCACACCATAGTTCAACTTCTCCCTGTACTCAGTCCTGCTTCTTTCACACACGCAAAACCTCTCCACAGCTACACAGACAGAGAAGCATGAGACTTGGCACACAGATCCCTGCCTCAGAGTCTCTGTTTTGCAGAATCCATCCTGGAATACTATGGTGCTCGACAGGTTGGGGAAAACAATGTGAGGGTGGCCTACAAAGATTCTGTCCCTTGTCAAGGGTGAAGGCAGAATCCAATAGCAAACTCCCATGAAACAGCTTAGAAAGCATGTGATTCTCTTGAGCATTCATATCTGAGAATAAGGGTCAGCAACCCTTTCTGTGAAGAGCCAAATGGTAAATGTTTTAGGCCTCCAGGGCCGTACAGTGCCTGTAATGGCTACTCAACTCCACTGTCACAACACAAAGGTGGTCAGGACAGCGCCTCAATGTGGGGTGTGACTGTGATCCAATTAGAGAGCAGAGCCAGGCATGGGCAAGAATGGAACATCTGCTCTATCCAAATCCCCAAGAGACATCAGCCTTTGTTCCTGTACCACCCAAATATTCCTTCCCTGAGTGCCCAAAACCATTTGATTGGCAATTCACCACACAAGCACACACTAGCATCAGAGTACTGTAAAGTAACTAGCAGAGGTACACACCTGTAGTCCCAGCACTCTGGAAAGCTAAGGCAGGAGGACTACAAGTTTGAGCCTAGCCTGGTAAATTCAGGGACTTAGGAGACCCTGTTTCAAAATATTAGAAAAAAATTTTTTTTAAGGGCTGGGGTATAGCTCACTGCAAAGACTCTAGGTTCAATCCTTGCTGAAAACAAGGTAACTGTTTAAATTATTAAGCTATTCAGCTTAAACTAATGTTGTGATTTATTATTATAACAAATTAACTTTGCAATAAGTTAAACTATTATTAAGTTTATGTTATGAAGTTATTAAAATACCTGAACATCTTTTACATGTTGCAGTCTGAAATGGGAAGATGACAGTTGTACTGCGGCAAAATTCACAAATGAAGCCCTTTCCTTGACACAGCTGTAAGGAAGGCATGAAAAAGTTACAAACTGGTAGTGCTTCTCTTGATGGAGAAACTAAGTTATCACTTTGACAGAATTCATAGGCATCAGGTTTTGAATGTCTGTGATTTTAGCCTTCTCATGGTTTAGTTGTGAATGTCCCCCAGATGGCTCATGCATTCAGAGGTGGGGCTTTGGAAGGTGACTGACTCCTGGGTGGGTGCGACAGAGCCAACTTGCTGTTAGGAGGCAGGGCCTGGCTGGAGGCGGGTCACTGAGGTGTGACATCACCCTCTGTAGCTCCTCCTTCCCTCTCTGCTTCCTGGCTGCTGTGAAGTGAACACCTTTGGCAGACCCTTCCATCTCACTGTTTCTGCCTTGGAACCAGATGATCATGGCCTGAAAACCTGAGCCAAAATGAACCTCTCTTCATTTCAGTTGTGGGTGTTGGACATTTTGCCCAGCAATGAGGAAAGTGACTAAGATGAGCCTCTTAGACATATATCCAACCTGCAGCCTGTGGACTGGACATACCTGTGTCATAATTAAAAATATTTTTAAAATGATCCCCGTTGCCAAAAAAAAAAACCACCAAAAATATATTTTAAAAGGAAATTTTACGGGCTGGGGATTTAGCTCAGTGGCACCACACCTGCCTCGAAAGTGCAAGGTCCTGAGTTCCATTTCTGGTACCAAAAAAAAAAAAAAGGAAATTTGGTTATATACATTAACTATATTATACATTTTATATGCAGCCTAAGATAATTCCTCTTCATGCAGCCCAGGGAAGCCAGGTGTGTTCAACTTGTGGGCCTCTGGCCTTGAACTTTTGGGCTCAAGTGATTCTCCTGCCTTGGCCTCCCAAGTAGCTGGGACTACAGGCATGCTACCACACCCAGCTTTAATCCTGTGTCCTAATGATGGAGGTCCATTTCTGATTGCTGCACCAGAACCCTGCAGTTCATATAGGCACAAAGCTGTTTGTTTCATTGGATCAGAGTCTATGCAGCTGATTCAAGGAAGACTGGGTTCTAAGCAGGGCTAAGCGCCCAGATGGAGAAGCTGCAGGCCCCCAGCTTTGTGTACCAGCCCTGCCAGTTGCCAGCAGGATTGTTATTCACAGTGCTTCCCTCTAGGTTTGTGAGCTTTGTGTGGGGTCAAGTGCAGAGCATGCAGCACTGGTCCTGGGGTAAGGAACAGCTCAGGGTCACACCTGCTCCGGGCAAACTCTTACCTCACAGCTGGCTATGTGTGCCAGGGAAGCTTTCAGAATGTCCCTGAGCAAGGGCGCCAGCAGCCCTCTCTTGGTCCTGACGAGGTCCTCCAGGGAGAATAGGTGGAGCTCATCCGTCAAGTGTTGGGGCACCTGCTCAAACTCCTTTAATACGCTGCAAGGGAGGAAGCAGAGGAGCTCAGAAGGCCCACAGAGCAGGGAAGGACAGCCCGGTGTTTGCTTTTGGCACTCACATTCAATTTTTAAACACAATTTTAAAAAAATAGCTCTGAGAACAATAGTGAACCTTGATCACCACTCTACATTTTTCAAATCTGCTAGGAAGCCAGAAAGACGTTAAACTTCCATAAATGATGATACCAAGGAGTGAATGGGGAGAGAATATCTGCCCATGCCATGCCTGCCCTGAACAAAAGAAAACAGAACATTTGATTAAATCTGAAAAATGTGGACCATATACTGTTTGATTACCAAGTATTCAAAACGACAATTCTCTTCTTTCCAGCCAAACTTCAAGTCTGTTAGCGTCAATGACTGTGGCCTCGGCTGGGAAGGGAATTCTTGTGCACAAAAAGGTGGGTGACTCCAAATCACTGAGTCCAGCACTAAGCTCAAGACCCATTCACCCAACTGCTGGCCATCAAGGTCACTTACATATCCCAAGGGCATCTAAAACTTAATCTTCAAACCCACCCAGTCTCCAGAATTCCTTAAATCAGTTACTGGCAGTGTCACTCATCCGATTCCCAAGCCAGTCAGAGTCTACAATGGACTTGGCACCGTTAATGCCACACTGGTTTTAATTCTGCCCCCTGCCTGGGTCATCTGCTCACGTTTCATCTTCTACCTCAAGGTTCCATGTTCCCTCTTCCTGGCTCTAACTTACCTTTGAGGCTTAGGGTTTTCCCCAGGAAGTCTTGCTCACTGTCTGCCCCTAACTGAGCTAAAAGCCACCTCTGCTGCATCCTCAGGGCACCTTGCGTGTGCACACGTGTGTGTAACACACAGTCTAGCAAGATTCTATTTGACTTTCCCTCATACTTAACTTAGATTTACGGATCTTCTTTTTAGAAATTTCAAGAAATTTTTGTAGAGGGGAAGACACGTGGTCTTGTTAACAAGTCATTGATGAGAAAACTAAGACCCTGAAAAGTATTAAGCTGTCATTGTCAAGGCATAAGGTAGAGGCTTAAGGCCCAATCACTATAATATACATGCTTTTTCCCAAGAAATTTAATCCAAAAGCAATATGTCATCATGAAATAAAGATCAAAAACTGAAAAAAAGCTTTTAACACAAAACAAAAAATTTTAAGACCCCGTGACTCCATCTATTATAAAAATAATCTTAGCTCCCTTGAATGATCTGTTTTCCACTTAAAAATCTCTCAATTAATTCATGTCTAAAACTTTATTGGCTGTCCACCATTCTATACTATACACGTGGCTTCAATTTAAGTATCACTTTTACTGAACACCTGGTAGATTTTTAATCTTAATTCTTGTATTTAAAAAAAATTTTTATTAGTACAGATTTGCAGTACATGATTACATTCATCATGGGGAGTTGGTATGTGTACATATTTTAACCCCTTTTACATCTCATTCTCCCTTCTCTCCCCTCCGTTAGTCCCCTTCTCATTTGCAAAATCCATCTCCCTGTTTGCTATTATCCACTCCCTGTTTCCTAATATCTACCTTTTATTTTGCTCTTTATTTATTCTTTGGGGTTCTTGTATGAGAAAACCTATGTGATATTTAAGCTTGTATATTTATTTTATTTAATATTATGGTCTCAAGGTGCATCCATTTTCTTACAAATGACTCAAATTTATCCTCCTTTATAGCAAAGTAGTACTCCATTGTGTATAAATACCACACTTTCTTTATCAATTCATCTGCCGATAGACACAAAGGTCACTTCCAAGATTTAGCTATTATAAGTTGCACTGTTATGAACATGGGCATGCATGGATCACTGTAATATGAAGTCTTTAACTCTTTCAGGAAGATGCCTAGAAGTGGAATCACTGGTCCAGTGAAATTTTTACTTTTAGTTTTTTTAAGAATCTCCATAGTAATTGTACCAGTTTACACTCTTACCAGCAATATAGAAAGGTTCTTTTCTTCCCCACAGCCTTGCCAGCATTTGTTATTGTTTGATTTCTTGATAATAACCATTCTTTCTGGAGTAAAATGGAATCTAAGTATTATTTTAATTTGCATTTCTCTAATGGCCAGCAATGGTGAACATTATTTCATGTATTTATTGGTCATTTGTTCTCCTTCTGTGAAGTGTCTGTTCATTTCAGTTGCCCATTTCTGGATTGGGTCTGTTATTTTGGGGGTCTAAGTTTTTAGTTCTTTATATATTCTAGACTTTAGTTCTCTGTCCAAGGAGTAGTAGCTGGCAAAATTTTTTCCCACTCTGCAGGTTGTCCCTTCACTCTGGTGGTTGTTTCCTTTGCTTTGGAGAAACTTTTTATTTGCTATAATCCTATCTGTTGATTATTTATGCTATTTCTTGTGCAACTGGGGTTTTGTTCAGAAAGTCATTGCCTATCCCTGTGTCATCAAGAGTTTTACCTATTTTATCTTCCAGCAGATTAGATGTTCTGTTTTAAATATTTAGATCTTTAATCCGTTTTGATTTTAGTTTAGAACATGGTGAAAGATACAGGTCTAGATTCAATCTCCTGCATATTTGTAGCCAGTTTTCCCAGCACCTTTTGCTAAAGAAGTTATCTTTCCTCCAGGAATGATAACTTTATCAAAGATAAGATGGCTGAATGTGCCTGGGGTTGTTTCTGTAGCCTCTATTCTGGTTCACTGGTCCACATGTCTGTTTTGTGCCAGTAACATGCTGTTTTTATCACCGTAGCTTGATCTAGGGCTGTAGTGCCTCCTGCTTTGCTCTTGTTGTCCAGGATGGCTTTTGTTATTGTGTCTATTCTGTTTCCATATGAATTGCAGGATTTTATCTAGTTTTGTGAGGAGTGCTGTTAGTACTCTGACTGGGATTGCATTAAATCTGTATATCAATTTTGGAAGTGTGGCCGTTTTGAGAATATTGGTTCTGTCTATCCAGGAACAAGGGATATCTTTCCATTTTCTGATGTCTGGTTTGGTCTCCTTTTTCAGAGTACTATGGTATAGTTTTCACTATAGAAGTTTTTCACTTCCTTGATAAAGTTAATTCCTAAAATTTATTTTTCTTGAAGATATTGTGAATGGCATTATTTCTCTAATTTCTTTCTCTGTGGGTTCATTATAGGTATACAGGAACGGTGTTTATTTTTGTGTGTTGATTTTGTATCCTTCTACCTTGCTAAATTTATTAGTTTTTGGAATCTTTTGGTGGACTTCTCACTTACAGTTTAGCTAAACTTCTCCACTACAGTTTAGCTAAATCTCTACCCATATCAGTAATATGTCCTTAGGATATGCGTCTACAAATACCTTCTGGAGGCCATGGTCTTGCCCAGGTGGACCTGCTTCAAGTCCCTGTGGGAGGGGATTTTAACAGGTCTCAGTATGCCTAGGCTCACAGCATTACTTGCAGGAAGTGGAAGCAGCCCGAGCATCCTTCAGGGGGTGAATGGGTAAGCACAGGTGGGTGGGTGACTTACAGTAGGACATTATTTAGGAAATTCTGACTTATGCTACAACATGGATGAACCTTAGGAATGTAATAAGTAAAATAAGCCAGTCACAAAACGAAAATTCTGTAGCACCCCACTTAGATGAGGTACATGAAGTAATCAAATTTTTAGAGAAAATTGAAAGGTGGATGCCAGAGACTTGGGGGGAGGCAGTCAGTGTTTAAAAGTTATAAATGAGTTTTGGTTTTGTAAGATGAAGAGTTCTCTAGATAGGCAGTAATGATCACATAATGATGGGAACGTACCTTTTTTGTGGTACAGAAATTTAATTCTCATTGAACTACATCCCCATCCTTTTTTATTATTTTTTTTTTAAATTTTGAGACAGGGTTTCAGTAAACACCCAGGCTGTGCTTGAACTTGCAATTCTCCTGCCTCCGTCTCCCAGAGTTCTGGGATAATAGGTGTGCACCACCATGAGAGTATACTCATGAGAGTATATCAATGAATTATACATTTAAAATAGTTAATACAGTAAATTTTATGTTATATGGATTTACCAAAATGTTTTTTCATCCTTGCCCTGGCCTATTTTCTTAACAAGTTAAATTCTGCACTAGTGATTTAGCAGGATTAGTAGTTTTCAAGAGGTGGCTACCATTCCAAGAGTGTCACTAATTACTGTGCTAAGAAGGCTTGCATACAAGAAGGGCAGGGACAGCAGACAAGCAGCAGGAGAGCACAGGCTGTCCCCGCTGAGAATCATACCTGTCAGCAAACCTGCAAGTCTTCAACAGCTTCTTGATATGAAAGAGCTGCTCTTGGATGTCCTAACATGAGAAACCAAACAGGGGAGGGGAGAGAGAGTTAAATGTGACCAATGACTCTGGCACTGAGCAGGTCCATGTTAAATCTCACTTTGAAATACCACCCCATGGAAGGCAAACTTTTGAAGCAATCAGCCTCTGCAGCAGGCGTTCATATCTGACTCACGGATCCACAGAGGGTCCTGGATGGAACCAGGTTTTGTGGAGCCTAAAGGTTCCACACCACTTTGGGGGCCCTCTTCCAAAAAAACCCAAAGTGCGTGCATGCATGCATGTAAAAATATATATATCACAATATATATAAAATGTTTATATATAATTCAGTATGAGGCCTTAGGGCCTTGCATGCTAGGAACCTGAAGATCAGCTTTATTTATGTCAGTCATCCACCTCTAGACCATCTATATGGGAAGGCCAGAGTGACACGCAATTCCAGTGAGCTTCACTTTCCAGCCAAACTCACTTCCCCTTAGAGGCCCTCACCCTCTCACCTTTACCCTGTCCAGTTCCTTGGCTTTTGTGGAGAGGCTGTGGCTGATGCTCGGCAAATTGAAAATGGGCTGGTGCCATATGTGGTTGAGCAGCTGTTTGGAGAAATTGCTGACATGGTACTTCCTGAAGTCCCACAGCATCAGGATGCGTGCGGGGATGCAGGACTCCGAATAGGAGTGGCAGCCGTCACAGAAATACTTCCCCAGGTATTCGCAGTACCGGAGCCTCTTCACAAATTCTGTGGGGCACACAGGAGGGCCCTAAAAATCCACCCAGGTGGCCCCACCCCAATATATCTGCAAAGTTCAAAGACTCAGATGGCTATTTTCACAATGGCAAAGCCATACTCCACCTCAGGACAACCAGGAACAATGTGGCAGGGACTTGGGGACTTAACACTGTGGCCATTCATGAGCTTTAATAGGGTAGAAGAGATGTTGGAAAAATAGAACCCTCTCAAAATACTCCTGGATTTGGAAGATGGGCACAGTGAGTTGCAGTGTAGCAAAAGCCCATTCCACGTAGATCTGGATACCTGGTTGGGAGTGCAGACTCCAACTGTCACCAGCAGGACAGGGCAGGCCAGAGCTTTTCAGGCCAACTGTCCTGACACCACAAGCTGCAACTCGGAACCAGAGTGAGTGCTATCATACATGGCAAGAGTGCTTTGAAAAGTTTCAGGCAGTACACACACAACATGAAGAAGTGCATACACAAAGAGTTCCTTGAATAATCAGAGAAAAGGAGAAAATACAAAAATGAACGAATGATGGAAGCAGGTGGTACAAGGAAAGAAGAAATGCAGAAAATCAATAGAGATGTGAAAAAACACTCCATCTCTATGACAGTCAAAGCACAAAACAGTGAGATTCTCCATCTGCCCCAGATTGTCACAGATTTAGAAGATCCAGAGCAGGTGAGGGGTAGAGACGTGGGTGCTCCCTCCTGTACCATGGAATGACCTTTTCAGAGGACATCGCTGTGATACACTTTGACCTTCCCTGCACAGCAAAATCCTACTTCTATGACTCCATCAGACAGAAACGCTAGCAGGCACACAAGATAAACAAAGGTGTTCATTACAGCCCGTTCGTAATTGGGGGTGAGGGGGGTGGCAACCAAAATGTTCATCAAAAGGCAACTGGTAAGCTGATTAAGGCTATCTATGAAAAACCAACAGCCAACATCATACTAAATGGTCAAAAACTGAAAACTTTCATGCTAAAATCAGGAACAAGACA
>NW_004624748.1:8615749-8641527 GCF_000247695.1 Heterocephalus glaber | reverse complement strand
CCAAGGGTTAGGGGATGGTGGGAGGGGAAGGGGAAAGGGAAGAAGGGAAAGGAAAAGTTATGAGAAAGAAAAAAATGGAATCAAACTCTGTAAATAGGGAAGGGTGGAGGGGGTAAAGGGTGCATAGGTAATGGGAGAAAAAATAAAAACTAAGATACATCATGTTCTGGTGCAAACACCCAATGATAAATGTAAATGTATTTTATACCTAAAATGTACCGATAAATATATATTTTTTAAAAAAGGCAACTGGTTAAATAAGTACAGTGCTCTCAGCATGAAATTCAATACAGACAATAAGTAAAAGGAAAAGTGTGGGAAGTGCACATCCAGTTACAGACAGATATAATGTGATCTCCATTTTGTTTTAAAATATATATACATACACAGTTTAGATTCCCACCAAAATGCCGTAAATTATTTCCAGAGCATGGGGGAAAAGTTTTTTTGCTCTTTACACTTTTGAATTTGCTAAAAAAAGTATTGCTTTTGAAAATCTCTCTAAGAAGATATTTTGACAAACAAAATATGTAGTGATGAAACGTGGCAAATACCTGAGCTCACCATCCAGGTGAAGAAAGAAAACAATCTAAAGTCTCCTATGTGGCCCACCCTCAATGCCTAGGGTCTAACGTGAAGCAGGTTTGAAAGTTTGATATTTAGCATTCATGGCTTGAGTGGGTCTCTTTGTAATTAAGATATCATAAGGCATAGCACTAGTTGACAAATTAGTTAACATATATTTTGAGAATTAATGAAATATTGGATGGGAAAGTGGTTACTATAGTATGTAGCACACTGAATAGTTTCCAAATGATGGCTTAAAATATAGACAGGACCTGAATAACCACAAATCAATTTTTTATTGGAAAGTTACTCTGTGCCACACACTGGTTAAATGGTTGATGTGTACTGTGTCATTCTGTGCTCAAAACTTTGAGGCAGGGACTATCGTTTCTGAATTTTAAAGTCAAGCAACAAGGCAGGGACACACAAGTGGCAAGCGGTATTCTGCCTGTGCTCCAGTCTTAGCCATCTGATCTCCCTTCTTCTCCTTTGCAGCCTGTGAGGGGAGGGGAGGATCCGATGCCTTTGCACAAGCCCAAGAGATCCCTTAGGCCTAGCACAGGCTCAGAGTCAATTTTTAAAAGCAAATGAATGGAGTTTGGGACATAGCACAGCAGCAGAGTGCTTGCCTAGCACAGACAAGAACCTGGGTTCAATCTCCAGCACCCGACTACCACCCCCCACCTCAATAAAGACCCAAATCCCTGTTGTGGCAGTCATGCTGCATGGTTTCAATGAATGCTGAATTAGCATACACTAAACCACTACCCCTTGGGGAAATGTAAGGTTAGGAACCTATGAATTTCCAGTAACAATACTTCCATCAAATGATCAATATATAACCTTATCTTATGGGTATTTCTGCTGAAAGACAACCTAATTCATAGATTATATTGATTGATAACATTAAATTCAGGTCCAGTAGCACTATAGCCCATATTTTCTCCAAAAGAAAAGTCAGACTTCTTGTACTTGGGGCACTAGTTGACTCTTCAGCACCATATTTGGTGGCATTTAAAACAGTGAGGTTACCAACAAGAAGCACAAAAAGGCAAAAAAAAAACCCCTCAAAACATGACACTAAATAAAAGGCTAAAAGGTATCCTCTGGTCCATAGTCTCTATATTCCCGATTAAACTTAGGAAGATGGAAAGGCAAAAGACAGATGGCACTAATAACTTTTCCTGATATAATTCATCTCTCCCCAACATCTAAGAGCCTAACATCTCAATGCCCACTCACTCATTCATCAAACTTCAGTGACCACATGTCAAGTATTAGACTATCACAACAGAACAAATTATGTCCATTTCTCTTGGTTTCTAAGACTTTAATTAAAAGAGAACATAGCAAAGAGTTCTAAACCGAGGGTTCTCAGCCAGGGTTTTTTCCCCCCTCCAGGGACACTTAGAAATATTGGGAGACATCTGCCATTGCCACTACTGGGAGGCTGCCCTAGCACTGAGTGATGCTGCTAAGAATCCTAGAGTGCACAGGACACCCCCGCAACAAAGTCAACAGTACTCAAACTGAGAAATCCTGCTCTAAACAACAACTGCTCTTATCTTGTGAAAAGTCAATGGCATGGGAAAAATAGGAGAGAAATATTCTAAAATAGGACTGATAGAAACTTCTGTGAGCATGGACATATTTTTTAATCTGTGCTGTTCAAAGGTAGCCATAGTTAAATGAATAATAGAGTGTTTAAAATGTAGCTAGTAAAACTGAATTGAATTTTACATTTTAATTAATTGAAATTTAAATGTATGTAGCCATACAGACTAGCAGCTACCATATTGGATACAGCAGTTCTAGAATAAAGCTAACTAAAAAGAACTATACCTAACTGCACTGTATGACATTCAGCTGGAATTTGAATAGGAAAATTAGCCATATATCACATCTTGAGAACAGCAAATGAAACTGGACTAGCAGTAGACAATATTAGGGAATTGTTATGTTTTGGTGTGATAAATGTTTATAATCCTTACTTTTAGGATATGTCGAAGTGATAAAGGGTAAAATGTCATGCTGAGTGTGTGAGATTGGAGATTACAGAAAAACAGCAACTAAATTCAATGTGGAATTCCAGACTGGATTCTGAAGCAGGTCAAGGACATTAGTGGGAAAACTGGTAAAATCTGTAGTTTAATTATTAGAACTGTAAATAATGAGAAAATCTGCAGTTTAGTTATTAGAACTGTAACCAATGTTAATTTCTCAGATTTAATCATTATACAATGATTATATTAGATGTTGACACTAGGGAAAGCTGTCGGGAACTCTCTATACTATCTTTGCAAGTCATCTGTAAGTCTAAAAATGATCGTAAATATAAAGTTCTAAAAATTGCCTTAGAGCTAGGGGAATTTTGCAGGAATTATTTATATACTCCATGTCGTCATCTGCAATCTGCCCCGCCTACTTCTACAGCGTGTTTCCTCCTCTCGTTCTTCTTTTCACCTGCCACAGGCACTAGGAACAGGATGAACTCACTTCACACCTACTCCACCCCTGAAGATAGTCACTTCCTTATAAAACTCCTCCTCTCAGTCCTACCCCAGCCCAAACCCAGATTAAGCTCCCTGCCTGTGAGTGCAACAGCACTTTTGCCTTTCTCTTTGGTTACATACATCACCCCTTTTTTCACTTTCTTGCCTGATGATGATGTCTTCCCTACAAAGCAGTAAGCAGACTCCATGAATTCGGCAGCACCATGTTTACAACATCACAACTGCACCAGGAAGGCAGGCACAGTTCCATGTCAGAACAAACTTCGGGGAGTACTTTAAAAGTTGGTAGGATCATAGTCACGTGACTGCAGTTTCTGGCACATGCATTCAGTATTTATGAGGGACCAGGATACACTGGCTAACCAACAGAGATGGTCCTGGCCACACTAACTGGGAAAATGAGTTGGTTAAAGAAAACTAGTTATAACTATGATGTTTGTCATCCAGCGTAGTAGAGGAAGCCCAGGCAGATTTTTGCTCCTTACTTTCATCTCTTGAAGTATGGCTCTTCACAGGAGAATAAGGAATTCCCAGTCTCAAGGGGGATGCCTGCATCGATATCTGGGGGAAGCCTGATTTTCTAGGTCTCAGTCCAAATATGATCCCCTCAGGCCACCTCTTCAAACTCTGAGAGACGTCTGGCCAGCTCCTTAATAAACCATTCATTCACTCCACAAATATATCTTCCCCCCTTTCCCCTTTGCCTGCCTTCCTTCCTTCCTTCCTTCCTTCCTTCCTTCCTTCCTTCCTTCCTTCTTCCAGAGTCTCATTATATAGTCCAGGCTGGCCTTAAACTCACTATGTAGCCCAGACTGGCCTTGAATTTGCCATCCTTCTGTTTCAGCCTCCCGGAGTGCTGTGATTATAGGCATGTGGCATGTGTAACCATGCCCAGGATCAGAAATGTCTTTTGATGACCATCTATGAGTTAGGCAGTCCTCTAGAAACTGGAGATAAAACAATGAACAAAAGCACAACATATCTGTCCCCACAGAACTTATAATCTAGGATGGAAATAGATAATAAAATAAATCAGTATCATATAAGAGTATTCTAGAAAGAATAAAAAATGAGGAGGAAGAGGAGTATAAAAACTACTGATTATTCCTGCCCAGGAGTATAGCAAGGTGGGCCTTTTGTACATCCTAGCCAGGAAGACCTCAGGATAGTCAGTGAGGATGTGAAGGAGGCCCAGCCAGGGGCATGTCTGCAGGATCGGCCTTCTGGGGACCGAGAACCACTGATGTAAATCCCTGAGTCAGGACAAAGTGGCGTTTTTAAGGTCCAGCGTGGAGGCCATGTGGCTGGAGCCAAGTGCCCAATGAGGAGACAGCTAGGGTGCTGGTCCTCCTAGTTCCTGGGTGGGCTCACAGACTTATAGGCCATGACGGCCTCCACTGAAAGAGAAGGCAGCAACAACAGCTTCTCACCAAGGCTATTTCACTTGGAAACTGACTCAGATGCACTGCCAACTTGTTACTCTTTGCTCTATCATTACATGATAAGCCAGCAATCCGTGATGCATACTTACTAGGCTCTATTGGAGTTCCACAGCCAGCACAGAAAAAATTCTGGGATACTACCCCCAGCTCTCTCCTGAGGACAGAAAATGGTAATTATTATATTTCAAGAGGCAGCCAGATGGAAAATTTTTCACTAATTAGAAAAGCAGCTGTGGTATGTTTCTTGGTTTAGGGCCTTAATGTTATCCTTTTTCATTTGAAAAACTACATTATATTCCATAGTTTTCTAGTTTAAATCTCTAGGTATTTTTCAAGCTAGAACGCTTCAAAAGTCTCAGCTACTCCCAAAGCAGAAGTCAATACCACAAATTATTATTCCGCTTATGGATCTTTCAGGGCTTCTCACTGCCCATGTACAAAAGTCTGTCTCCAGAGAGAACTAGAGAAACATTACAGTAGAAGATAGTTACTCAGACACCAAAAGAGGTTATGCTTGCAAAGTTCACAAATGAACTTTGTGTAAAACATGCAAAAAGTCTTAGATGAGTAAGAGATTATATGAGACAAAGTTATCACACATCTCCAGTTAAGAGATATGTCATGAAAATTTATTTTTTATATTGAACTGTTGTGCCATAATTTCACATGTGATTTGGAAAGTGGTAAAATTTGATTGCAGTTCAAGTTCATAAAAATGATGGAGGTAAAAATAAGTTAAGTCTCTGCCCATCTGCCTCAGAGAGGACTTAGGGAAACCGCTGAGAAAAGATATCCCGTGCTAAGGAAAGTGGCCCCTCACAATGCCTAGAGAGCTAGCTCTTCTGCTAAGTAGCCCCACAAACTTTTGCTTCCCCACCAAACAAAAAGGCAACAGGAAAAGACCTATAAACCACCTCCATCAGCAGTCAACCCTCATTAGTGCCTTCATAACTCTTAGAAGTTTGCATACCAAATTAAATACAAACAAAGAGACATGTAACAGTTATACTTAGTGAAAATGTTTCTCGCCTATAATCTTTGTCTATAATCTGTCATATACTCTCAGAACAAATTACAATTAAACTACTGCTTTGTATGTGTACGCATGCCTATACATAGGTTTATGTCCTTCTTCACAACATTTTAGTTGTTTTATTTTTTAGAAATTTAGTTATTCCTTAGAGTAACTCAAGATATTTTTATTTACATTCTGTTACATTTCTCAACTACAGGAGATTTCTTCAAGGTTAAATTTTATTTTTTAAATTATTGCATTTGATCTCTCAGTTTCAATATTAGCCACTTAAACAGCCCTTCTAATCCTATATAACTTTCAGTCGCTATATAATATTCATAATTAGGGATGCATAGTCACATTCTCCACTTGTCAAAACTTACAAAAGCCCCTGAAAAACAAAATGTTAAGAAAACTAAGTTAGAAAAATACACTCAACTTTCCTTTTTCTAAAAATAAACTTTCCTGTGTCCCTCAGCATATTTTTTCTTTCCTCTACTTCCATAAAGTTTTAAATGGCTGGGTTCCAGACAGCAGCCCATACGTACGTGAGTGGTGGATGAATATCAAATACGATTTGAAATCTAGGGGGCACCCAGTCTTCAGTTCCTCCAGTCCTAGAATTCAGTTTAATTTCCTGTACATCCATACCTGACTCAAAGTCTTTTTGGACATGCTCTTCATTTACAACCTGCAAAACACGTAAGAGGATTTAAGGATACCTCAAATAAGCATTTTTAAAGAGTTTAACTAAAAAGAACATTGAAATACGTTTCCTAAAATTTACCGTGAGAAACTGAAACTGTTTTCAGCTGAACTAAAGAACATGGCAAGGGCCCTGTGGCACCCAGCTAAGATGACTTTTCTTTGTATTTTTAGTTTAATAGATCTGCAAATAGATCATTTTGACTTGGAATATTTCATGAGCAGTAGAAGCCTCGCCTCTCATCAGCAGACCAGCAGATGCTGCCAGCTGGAATCCTGCTGTGGTCAGGCTCCTGGGAAACAGCTCCATTTGGACATTCCCTGGCTTATAAACGCTCAGTGGGTGTGCTCAGAACCATTATACTTTCCATTGTCATTCCTCAAATTAGCATCCCATGTCCTCCACAATTTAACCCCTTGTGGATACACACAAACAGGCAATACCCAACTGCACCAAGTCCCTGCTCAGCAAGCTGCTAGGCCCCTTCTCTCATCTCTGCTGCCCTCTTCCAAGAACACCTTCTTGCATTTTCACCTGCCACAGTGCTATCCAACCTAAAACTAGTTTCAAGTTTTGAGATCTCCAATCAGATTTCCCAAGTTCCCCTGAAAATATTAAACTCTCCCTCCCCTGCACTCCCAGAATGCCTTGTCCTGCCCTCATCCTTTGTCACAAAGTCCTCTAACCCAGTGGCTGGGTCCTTCAGAGGGCAGCACATCCCTGAGGGAAGGAGAGTTAATTATCAAATTAGCAGCCTGGGCATGACTCCCGCTCTGCTTTTGACCATCCCTGCTGAGGTCTCGGTCCAACCCTTTGAAAAATAATGAAATAATAAATAAATAATGAAATAAATGAAAATAACGAAGGCATCTACCAATAAGATCTACAGAAGAACTGAACTGTGAACTGCTGAGCACAATCCCTGATATATATACAGTAAATACTCAGTATATGTCAATTTTGTCATTCATTTTGTGTTTCCCCCAACACCCAGAGACCAAACAAGGAAATATATTTGAAGTCAGTGGGTGAGGCCCAATGAGAATTTAGGAGCTTCTGATTCAAGGTCAATTTATTTTAATACTTACTATTGAACTGGCTGCCTTCGGGGAACCTGCCAGCTGATAATTGACTACTGAAAACATCCAGCACTTCTGGAACACTCGGTACAACTCTCTGGCTAATCGCTCAGCAGAATTGAAGTCTGGGTCATAAGTACCACTGAAATGTAAGAAATCCAAAAAGTAGAAAACTATATGCATGAGAAATATGTTCAGGTTTTGCTCAGGTTATCAACTGTCATCCCATCTCCGTAACTCAGAGGAAGCTGTCAGGTGAAACCATGCACCAATCACTGGCTGGGGATCTTGTGCAAAATGGTTTTTTCTCATGTGAAATTAATATAGCATGTGTTCTTTATCAAGGTACTAAGAGTTGGAGGTGTGCGGAAAAGAGCAATGGATTTAATGTCAGAAGACCTGAGTGAAAGGAAGCCCTACTTCTGTTATTTAATAGGATTGTGACCTAAGAAACATCCTTTTAGTTGCTAGCTCTATATAATGGGGTTTAAGAATAAATACATAGACATACATGAATCTTGCCTGGCAAATTCATGAGAACTGTAGCAGACACCTCTGCCCAGTATTAGCAGGCTATAGTGGCACAAGCTTCTTGCCCTTCCATAATTCGGCTGTGTTACATTGGAAGTAGCAGAGCTTGGCTGAGTTTACTCCCAGTCAAGGTCAACTGACTCCAGCTAAATTCTTCCCCTCTGAATTAACCGTTTGTTCTCTTCAGCAAAGATGCACTTGTGCCTTCATTCTACAGTCCTGCCTATCAGCAGGTGTCCCAAGGCCTGCCCAGCTTCCCCCCTTCCCATGCTTGTAATAAGTAAACACTGGATGTCCTGGAGGTCTTTGTCTTTGCTGCCCAGAGCAGCTTAGATCAGCCCAAGTCTCAGTTTCTCTCAAGTCTCTATCTCTGTTTTTTCCATTTCCCAGTTTCCTATCTCACAGATGTTGTACTGGCTTGCAGGAGCCCAGGACCACTGCAGGGGTCCCTGGTAACATCCCCTCTCCCCCTCTCTATAAGAACTAAATGAAAATATATACAGAACCCTCCTATACACTATTAAACCTTGAAGAAACTTTGGGGGGGGTGGCTAGAATATGTGTAGTACTGCCCCAATTGTGAGATGGTGGAACTTTTGGAAATGGGCCTAGTGGGAGGTGCTTAGGTCATCAGGGGTGCAGGACCCTCCTTCCTGGCTGACATGCACTTCAGCCGTGACATGCCACCCCCACTGCCCTGACCACAACTGAGCTGATGTCATCACCATGCCTTTGAACTCCCAAACTGTGAGCTAAATAAAACTCTACTCTTTAAAAGTTAGTTGTCTCAGGTATTTTGTTGTAGTAACACTAGGCTGCAGATGTGGGGGGAGTGCTAGATTGATTTCTATGTTTTATTCCCCTCATTAGAACTGGCTAACCCGGCCCAAGGTGTCGGAGGCCCAGTGTTCTCAGTGGATCAATGTGTGGCTGCATGTGGACAACAGATACCTTGTAGAGGAGCTGCAGGAACATCTATGGGTTTCTATGATATCATTAAACTCTCCAAGTTCTGTGGGAAAATGAAAAAATGAATAGTGAGACTTTTTGGTCTGTTCCACTCAATCACAGCACATTTTATAAGAACGTAAAACCAGCTCCCTGCAGAACCAATTATGCAGTATCTCCATGCTTTAGGTCCTTCTGAACTGCACATTCAGATTTGCCAGTTGAAAATTAACCACTGACAACCTCAGGAGACTACAGATAACCACAGAAGATGAGATTTCATCTGAAATGTCACCAAAACGTAACTGAGAGACCAAAAGGATAAAAGATCACAGTGAAAATCTGCTTTTCATTCATTTCTCCAAGTGAGATGAGAGATTAGCTATGAAGACATCTGAAACAATAAAAGCAACCGCTTTTTAATGTCAGAGACATAATCTGGTCTTGGAGTAAGTTTCTTTGAATGCATGGTATTGTGTGTGATGTGTGTGATGTGTGTAAAGGAGAGGGAGAGGCAGCCAGTCATATCCAGTGAGTTTCCAAATCTTACCTAAAATGACAAATTCATCCAAGTCACATTTGCTGGCCTCTTTTGGCACATTATGGTAAGAAGGTGCTTCAGCCATTGGGCTGGCCTGTAATACAGCACAACCTAGAAAAAGAAAAGAGGGATTTGCCATCAAGAAGAAAAAGAAAAACCATGCAACCTCAGCACCCAACTAAACACAGATCTGGGAATGAAAAGGCTAATGAATTACTTTAAAATAATAAAAAATTCAGTCTCAAGGATTAAAAACTGTAAGAAGCTATTCTGTGCTTTTACGTTTGCTATGATTAAGTGAAATAAAAACATATTTGGATGTTTCATAATAGTAATCTGCCTTTAGATATGTTTAAAAATTTCCTTAATACAAAGATTAAAAATGAAAAATGAAAGAGGGCCTCAGGTATAGCTCAGTGGTACAGTGCTTGCTTATCATGCTTGATACCCTGGGTTCAGAAAAAGAGAAAAGTAAAAAATAGTGTCAGCTTCACAGTAAGGCAATCAGTATAGAGACATAAATGCTATGCTGGGTTTGGTAGTGTCTCTCCAATTCTTGTTCACCTAGAACCTGGGAATGTAAACCAGGTACAGTGGTGTACAGCTGTAATCACAGCTACTTGAGAAACTGAGGTAGGAAGATCACAAGTTTGAAACTAGCCTGGACAACTTATGAGATCTAGTCTCAAAAGAACAACTTTTGAAAGGACTACAGATGTGGTTCAATGGTAGCGGACTTGCTTAGCATGCATGTTATGGCTTGTGTCTAGATGTTTACCCAAAGCCTCATGTGGTCATGGGTGGGGCTTTTCCGAGGTGGCTGGTTCTAGAGTGTGTGGTGCTGGGATTATGTGTGTGATGCTAGAATCAAGGATATGTGATTACTAAATTAGTCCACTGATTGGTTTGGCATAGTTCTGAGAGTGGACAATGGGAAGGCCCTCCCTGGGTGTGAGTGCTACTCTAAGGGCATGTAGCCTGGACAGAATATAAGGGACAGGAAGAGGGCTGCTGTGGTCATTTGCTGCTTTTCACTACTTTGCTGCTTTGCTGTCTTCTGGCCACCATGAACTGTTTCTCCTCTCTCATGCCCTCTGCCATGCCAGCCTGCCTTGGAGCCAGCCACCTTTGAACAACTATGAACTGAAACCTCTACAAACTGTGAGCTAAATAAACTTTTCCTCCTTTCACTTTGGGTGTCAGGTATTTTGTCTCAGCAATGGGAACAGTAACTAAGACAACATGCAAGACTGAGAGTGGGGAAACACTTGTGAATACAGCCTCCTTTGGAAATAAGAGTCTTTGCAGATGTAAAGGTGGAAAAACCAGCTTTCGGGGGTTTGTTTTCTCCTTTAGAAGGAAAGGGATGTGGAGGAATAAAGATAACTGGTTCAGACATAGTAAGTCAGAGGTTAACTACACCCACTATAATTATATCAGCAATGGAGAAAATGAAGTGTTCTGAGCCACCCAGAAATGCATGTTAAATTAGAGGTCCTGGGGGGCAGTCAGAGTATCTAGTTCAACAACTCCTAGCCACAGAAAGGAAATGCTTAGTTGAGAAGTGTGGGGCTAAAAGCAAAGACTGGGGAGACATCAACTGAGGGGTAAGGGGTGTTGTGAAGTGCATAAAATCTGCCAGAAATGGAACACAAAAGAAATAGAACTGAAGACAGGACTGAATTTAGGAAACAGTAAGAAAGTAGCAAATGCTTCCTTCTGGGTCGCTAAATGAAGCAAGCTGAGCCAGAGACCCACCGCAGACAGTCCTGGCCTCCGCTCTTGAGTTCACCCTGCCGGCTGTGTTGGCTTCTGCTCCAGTACATAAGCTCCTGGAGGGAAGGCACACATCCTAGGTACCACCTGTTCCCAGCATTCTCATTTTTTGTTGAATGAATGAAAGTGGTTTGCTTGGAAGGGAAAGAATGATGTGTGCCAAAACAACGAAGAGGTAGGCATCAGCCATCGCCAAAAAAGAAAAGTATGGCCCCAATGTGCATCCATTTAGCTATAAATGTCTCTAGTTTGTCATTCTTTATGGCTGAGTAGTACTCCATCGAGGCCATTCTCTTAAGTGAAATCAATAGGACACACATGTGTAAATACCAAATAGTTTCTCTGGTGTGAGAAACTGAAAGTGTAAATGAGGACCAAAATGTATAATAGATAATGTGAAACAGGAAGAAGAGGTTCAAAGGGAAGGGGGAAGTGGAGAGGCGAGAGAGGGGGAAAGTAAAGAAGGGAAAGAAAAAATATAAGAAAAGAAGAAAAAAATGGAAACAAAGCTTTTGTAAAATAGGGACGGGTGGAGAGAGGGGGAAGGGGAATGGGGAAAAAACAAGAACCAAGATGTATCACGTACAGCTACAAATTCCCAGTGATGAATGTGATCATAATGTAGCCCTAAAATGTACCAATAAATTTAACAAATTTTAAAAAAAGAAAAGAAAAGCAGAGCAAAGCCCAAGGAAAAACAAAAAAAAGAAAGCATAGGATTTGAAAAATGGATGGAGCATGATAACCAAGACTAAGGCAAAAGGGCAGTGAAATGGTAGGGATTACATGGGTTACTCAAGAAGAAAGAAAGTTATGTCTGCATGTATATATGTCCATGGGACTGGGAAATGAACCTACATTCCCAGCCCTTTATTTTTTATTTTGAGACAGGGTCTCATTAATTTGCCCAAGCAGAACTTGAACTTGAGATCCTCCTGCCTTAGCCTCCCAGAGTGCTGGGATTACAGGCCTGTGACACCACGCCCAGCTAAGAAGTTTTAGACAAAGGATTTAGGGACATACATATGTCAGGACTTGACAGAAGAGAAAAGATGTGTGTGAAGAATAAAACTTCCCCACCTTTGCCCAACTTGCCTTCATAGCCACTGTCTGAAGAAGCGGAAGATCCAGACTCTTGCTTCATGTGGGTGTAAAAGGCAGCTTCAGAGTCAGCTTGGTCATTCCCAAGTGACCCGCTGGCTTCGTCTGGGGCCCAGATCTGTGTCTGCTGCTGATTCAGGATGCTACACTTCATTTTCTCCATTTCTGATATAATTATATCCACAACATAAAAATGGGCATTTTCCTGCAAGAAAAAAAATCCGTTAAAGTACTCATTAGCATAATCAACCCTTTCTCCTGGAGAATATTTTCGATTTGAAAAATTGAGAAGTTCCATGTAAGTGAAGTTAATATATATAAATCTCAGTGTTCACTTAACTGCATTTGTCATAGGTCACTTATGACTCATAACACACATCGCCCTGAGACAAAGTTTATCCTGTTGTGGTCAGCAGACAACCCACGCTGAATTTCTTGTGGTGGTGGCCCAACAGGAGATATCATTTATCAACCACGGGAAACTTTCCATCTGGGCATGATAGCACACACCTATGATCCCAGCACTCTGGGAGGCTGAGGCAGGAGGATTGCAAGTTAGAGCCTAGCCTGGACAATTCACCAACTTAGTGAGACCTTGTCTCAAAATAAAAAAATTAAAAATGAGCTTGAGAAGTAGTTCAGTGTGAAGGCCCTGGATCTAACTCCCAGTACTGAGAAGCAAATAAGCAAACAAACAAAAAACTCTCCAGCTGAGCAGACTCTGCCTGAAACCTTTCTGGGGTTTATCTACCACTTCTTGCAGCCCCTACCAATCTAATCTCAAAAGGAAACCTATTTACTGTGCCTCCTCAAGGCTACATTTCCAGATTTAAATCAGAACAGCACTACTTAAGGGATTAAGCTTATTGGTGCTTACAAAGAAGACAGTATTCACCTTTTCTGTGTCCACAGGCAGAACGAATACGTCAGGTGAGAAAGAACTCAAAGAAATGGCTCTTCTGTCTTGCACGGTACCTGCTAATATACCAAGTTATTAAAGATGGAGCAAAGGAAGTTCAAAGATTACCTAAGAAAACAAATCAATCCTAGGGTGCAGCTTCTAGAAACAAAACAAAACAACTGGCACAATTCTGGAGTAACAGGGTAAGCAAGGAAGAAAGACCCTTGAGATGTTAGTAGGTCTGCAAGATCCACCTTAGTAACGGTCATTTCTATGGGAGGCTAAGGGTAACTGGAAGTTTCCTCAGACATGGGAGCCCCACTGCAGTGGAGGTGGCCATGACACAGAGGGTGGAAAGCAGATAGAGTCATGGGAAACACCCACATGGGACGGGGAAGGCAAGAGAGGACAGTCCAGAAGCAGGGCCATATGAATTACCAGACCACTTGTCCAACTCAGTGCAGCTGACCCCACACTTCCTGTCACACACACAAAAGGATCTGAAAAACCAAAAGCGCTTCTCTAAAATTGTCTTTCTCTAGTCAGAACCAGGAAGAAGCTGCAGAAAGTGCACTCTGCTGAATCATCCATCCCTGTACTCTTGGGCACTTCATTACTGGCAATGACCACCATCAAAACGAGTACTGTTGGTCATGTGACTTTGTACTGTGGCATTGAAAGCAAAGATTTCTATGACAGCTGCAAGAGTTGAGTTATCCCAGCCTGTTAACTTAGAACAAAATGCTGCAAATGTCCTGGTGGTTATGAGTTCCCAGGCTGACTGCAATGCAAGCAGGGTTACTCAGATGCCTTGCCTCATGTTCAAGAAAGTGACTGCTGCATGGAACATGTGGACCTCTTGGCTTCAGAAGTCATCTGGGTTGGTGAACTTTTTCATTAAAGGACTAGGCATGGAATATCATAGGAATATCAGGGACTATCATACTATATCTGTGGCTACTTCTCTTCCCTGCCAGTGTAGTGAGCAAACATCTATTTATAAAAGTTCTTTGATGAAAAGAGAAAACTGGCAGTATTTAGTCCTCAAGTCAGAAGTGCAGACCTAAGCATAGAGAAAAAAGCATCAAAAAGCAGACAGAATGGAATAGCTCTCTGCTCACCAGCTGTGCCTCAGCTACAAAATTTTCTCATGCGGTAAACTGGGATTTTTTACTATTAGGACATTAAGGAGATAAGGAATAAATGTGTAGATGGTGACCAAAGAAAAGAAAAGGTGGGATTGTTTTCTACAGCTTCAGGAAATGCTTATAGGCTCAGGTGGTATTTTCTAGAAAAGGGAAACCCTGTTACTACCATTTGAGATGCAGTGATCCTAGGTATAGCCGTGTGTCAGTGGCTAATGCCTGTTCTTCCCATTGCTGCCCCACATTAAAACAAAGAACTAAATCATTCAGGACTTCTCTTTCTAACCCCATAGAATAAATCCCTTTACCAGGTTTCAGAAAGATTCTCAAAACACTGAATAACTTTATTTTGTTTTGATTTTTTGTTTTTGTGGAACTTGGGATTGAATACAGGGCCTCTGCACTGATCTACATCCCCAGCCCTGTCTACTTTTAGACAGCGTCTCACTAAGTCATTACATTGCCCAGGCTGGCTCCAACATTTGATCCTCCTGCCTCAGTTTCCCAGAGTCCTAGAACAGGCCTGTGCCACCATGCCCAGGTGTATTTTTCATTTCAATACGTGGCACTGAACCCAGGCCTTTGGTGCATCTTAGGCAAGCACTCTACCACTTAGTTGCAGTCCCAGCCCTTTTCATTTTTTTAAATTTTGATACAGGATCTTGCTAATTTGCCCAGATTGGCCCTGAACTTTCAATCCTCCTGCCTCAGTCTCCCAAGTAGCTGGGATTACAGGCATGTGCCACTGAACCTGGCACTGAATGGCTTTTAAAGGCGAGGAGGATTGCTGGAAGTCCCTGTCTTAGTGCTACAGGACCTGTGTTTGGATTTTTTTTTTTGGAGGGGGGTGAGATACAGGATCATTTTAAGTTGCAGAACTACTTGTTGTAAAGTACTAATTTTTTTTTCTTTTTTGGTACCGGGGATCGAACTCAGGTCCTTGCACTTGGGAGGCAGGCGGCAGAACCACTGAGCTAAATCCCCAGCCCTAAAGTACTAATATTTTGGGCTGGGATATACTAGGCCCCAAAGAAAATCTTCAGTCAGTGACAGATTATAACTTATCACTGTGATATTTTGTGAGAGAGATGGCTTGCCTCCCTGAGAGAATCTAACAGCAGATTAATCTCTTACTTGGCAACCACTAAATCTGCCAGTTACATTTTATCCTAAAAACTATCAAGACAACTGAGCAAAAGATAGAAAAAAAAGGTTTGTAATTTGCTGAAATTTGGTTATCTCAAAATCAGCCACTGTCCAAAGTCTGCTATCCTTAAGCTATGAATAATGTACAAAAGACTGTCATCATCTTTGATTTTTCAAACACTTCCAGTAGAAGAAATGAACCCTATATTCTGAATAAGGAGGAAGATGGGTTCCTGCTAAGGAGAAATAAATAAATATATAAATGGATAGGTAGTAGGCAAGGAGACAACTTTTTAAATTAATTTGAAGGAAAAATTTATCAATGATTTGAACTTATAGGGTTCTTATAGAAATATAAATAATGCAAAGCACAAATATAGCATAATATTTTAAATACAAATAATATTTTTGTTATGAACATAATGAGTATGTTTAAAAATAAAATAAGCATGCCACAAACAACCACAGCTAACTAATTGACTCTTAGGTGGCACTCTGCATGGATTAACTCATTTTAGGAATTTTAGTATTTTAGGAATATGTACATTATATCTCAGCATGCAAGCCCTTGTTTCAATAAAATAAAAGCTTCATATAGTCTTTATAAGGAATTGTGGCCACTGTTTTTCATCTTACTGTGTTCTCATCACAATCTGTACAGGTGAATAGACAGGCGAGGCAAGTTCATTGGCCCCTATAAGCAAGGTAGAAATGGAGCTCCTTCTGACTGTCTGGAAAAGCCTCCTGCCACTCACAAGGAGTTAAAAATGCTTCTAATGCTCTACCCTGCAGACAATTTCATGAGCTGTAAGCCCCACAAGGCAGACACCAGCTCAAAAAAGGCTCATGGCATCATCAACTCTGCTAAACGGAAAAGATGACCTTCCCCTAAAGTCTACGAACACAGTCTTGGCTCTCCTGCTGTGACCATCCAGTGTCGGGCTGGGGCTCACACTGCACGAGCTCATGCACTCCTTACAGTCAAAGCGGAAGCCAAGGAACTGTGTTCTAAGGGGATGACAACAGGCAGACCTTAGATGCAGACCAAGGGAGCAGTGAACAGATGGGAATGAGGTGAGACTGACTAACGTTACCTTCATCTTCAGAAGCTGTCAAGTGAGAAGACTCAAACACAGCACTGTCAACCTCAGGAGATGGGGAAGTGGCCAAAAAGTTGGAGCCTGTGGACAGAGATGCCTGCTGAGGCTGTCCTGGGAGCTTCTCCAGCACCTCTGTGGAGGCCACAGAGAAGCTGCTACTCCTTTCCCCTGAGCCGTGGGCACTGCTTCTGCCCTCAGAGTCCGTGGTATCCTCAGATGACGATGTCTCTGCCAGGTCACTGAGGGACAACAGTGAAGGGCGCAAGGGAGAGGCAGCATGGGCCACAAAGTTCTTCCCACTGTGGCTTCCTGTTGACAGCCGAGGGGCCAAGTCCTGCAGCGGCTGCTGCACACACGGGGGGATAATCCAGGCAGCTTTGTGCCGTGTGAACCTGACATCTAATTGGCAAGGAGAGGGCCCTGTATCCTGGAAACTGGGCGAACTGTTGGTGTCTCCAGAGTCACAGCTGATCCCTTCCCAGGGGACCAGAGGAGAACCCTGCCAGCCCATGGACTGTGATACCATCCTGCTGGGCTGGAGCCCGTGGGAACACGTACAAAACAGATAGGTGGAGCTCTCTGATGGCTGCCGTCCTATGGGATGATGTCCTTGGGCTCACCACATGGCCACCTGGAGGTCTGAAGAGCTGGCCTTTAACAAACAAGAATCTGTCGAGAGAAACAAAGGTTCACTCCTGTTTTTCCACCTCAAATTATTGTGAGAAGGCAAAAAAAACAACAAAATTTGAACTTTGCTCTATACAATACAGTAAATTCCACGTGTATTTATGACTTAAAAAAAAGTAATCTAGCCACAACACTAGCAGCAAACCTACAGGAACAGGAAACATTTTGCAAAGCAATAAAATAATTGAAGAAGCCACAAAGATCATCTAAAAATGTAAAACAGCCATATGTCAAAACTATTCCACTAAAATTAAATATCAAACCCAAAATGCAAACAGTATCTGAAAGTAAAGACACATTTTCAGAATTTCTTAGTTTTAGCTTCTTGTTTTTTAGTTTAGTTTATTTCAACAAACTAGGCTAGTGGCATATAAAATGGTGGAGGAAATCAGTAGCACTATAATCTTTCTTTTGTGTAACTTATTTATATTATAGATCCAGTAAAATATATTAGTTTATGGCATTTAAAGACCCAATGTAAATCTAGAACCCATCTGTAATATGGCTCCCTCACTTTTAAGCTCTGCTTAGTTTGGAAAACAATGTGATGATCAAAATGTCAAGAGTCGCACCAATGAGAAGACTCTTGTCACTATTGTTGTGGGTCCAGAAAATGTTTCTTTTTATTATTCTCCCTTTGTCCTTGGCATTGTGGATCTTTGACTACAAAAGCAAGGGCAGCCAAGGAAAAGCGGAGAGAGAGAAGCTTAGCCCAAATGACGGGGGTGTGTAGGACAGCAGTGAACAGGAGGCTTCAAGGTCAAGGCCATGGCTTTAAATAGCATCTGTATGTATGGAGAGGACTCCCACCTGCGAATCTCCACTCCTGACTGCCCTTAAACTCCAGGCGAGCACATCCTACTGCCTAGCTGACATTTGTCCCGTGGTATCGTCACCTGCTACATCCAAAACAGATGCTGATTTCCCCTCAAATCTGCTTCTCCCTGCTTTCCTCAGCCTCAGAAACACATTTCCCAGTTGCTGGAGCTTAATGGGTAAGAGCCATTTCTGACCTATCCTTCCTCAGCTCCATGGGCAGGTTCCAGCTACAAGCCGTCACCCCAAGTCTAAGTCATCTGGACTTCAGGCCACAGCTTGCCAGTGGGCTTCCCCAATTCTCTTGCCTGTCCACAGCACCAGGTAGTCAGAGAGCTCTTTTGTAAACCCAAATCAGCATGTCCTTCCCCTAATCAAATCAAATCAAAGCCCCTAATCAAAGGGCTGCTTACCTTGACCTTCGGACTGGACATGCACTGCCCCTGCCGCCTTCTCTCTCCTTCATCAGCCTCGGAGAGACCCAACTACGCAGCAAGCTCTTGAACTAGAGCTTCCTCAGGTGTAAAGTTCAAGGCAACCTTGGCCTGAAACACTCTTCCCCCAGATGACCACACATCTGGCTCTCTCTGGTGCAGCAGGCCCTGGGTTATGAATTACTTCCTCACCGAAGTCTTTCCTAACTACCTCTCTGCAGGCAGTCAGTCCCCTGATCGCCCCTAGCACATCACCCTGTTTAGTTTGCATCACAGGGGTGCTCACTTCCTAGAGTTTCCCTTTTTTAGCTCTTTACTGTCAGTCTCCCCACCCTGCACCCCCTAACCTGGACTATAAACTCCCAGGAGAGCAAAGGCCTTTCCTGGTCTTTGCCACATCACATGCCCTGTACCTGGAGTTGTATATGGGGCTAAATAAATATTTATGGACCAAATGAACTTCCAACAAAGCAGAAATAAAATTAAGACATAGAAAAAAATATGATTATCCTATTACTGGGTCAGCATTATTCATACAGGGATAGAATTGAATTCACGTTTTCTAAAGAAATGAAATTTTTGTCACTCAAGGCTTATGCTCATATGGTATAAATTCAAACATACCAAAGAACCCACATACAAAAATTGTTCTCAAAAGCACTTGGGTTTTTAGCCAGGCATAGTTGCATGCCTGAAATCCCAGCACTTTGGGAGGCTGAGGCAGGAGGATCCTGACTTCAAGCTCAGCTTCAGCAACTTTGTGAGTTAGAGAGACTTGTCTCAAAATAAAAAATAGAAAAGGGCCAGGGATGTAGCTCAGTTCAAAGGTCCAGGGTTCACACCCAGTACTGCGATGGGGAAAAGTCCTTGGGTTTTCTTGACTTGAGGGCTCTGTATTCTAGGTCACACCTTTTGGAGTGACACAGGTGAGGGAGATAGCCTTCATAAAATACTGAAACTGTCTCCTGAAAATAAATCTTCTGAAAATACTGCACAAGCCCCAGATCACCATTCACAAAATACAGTACCACAAGATGGGGCTGCCTGTGTCAATAGCCAGAACTCAGCATACCAAAGCGATTTGTAATCCTTTTCCTGACCTCAAATCCCACCTAGTGCTCCAGTTTCTCTCTGTCACACATCTTTCCTCTCCAGTAATTTTGGATTTTATACTTACTAAGGAAACCACGTCTAGGTCTCTACAACATGCCCCAACAGGGCCAGGGATTTAGCTCAGTGGTTTCGCCACCTGCTGCACAAGCGCAAGGACCCGAGTTTGATCTCCAGTACCAAAAAAAAAAAATGCCCCAACACAGAAACCTACAGAGTGAAGAGCTCCTGTGGCACTGAGCTGCACCAACCCTACTTCCTTCTCAGAAATAACACTGTTAGCCCTTTCCCTAAGTGCACTGAGCAAAGACACACTTCCTTATAACAGGCAATTTTTAGAAGTAGATGCTGGCTCTACTTTCTTTTATAAAGGTATCTTTGCTTCACACAAATGACCAGCAACCGCTGGCTTTGCCAGGTTATAAAATCAGACTGTATTAGAGCTGGAATAGGTTACAGAGCTTCAAAACTATAGCCAAGCAGTGGTAGAGAGAGGAAGAAAAACAAGGCTGGACACTGGGCACATGACCTTCTGTGAGAGGCAGGCTGACAAGAGGAGTGATGCCTAGCCACAACCAACTCCAGGCCCTAGGGACTGCAGGCCAAGTCGCCATGTTCCGATCTTTAGGCAGGAGGTAATTCACAGGGGCCATCACATCATAGCTGAGGGTATTACTTGTCACATTGCTTGGGGTCTGCTGGTCAATTTAAAAATATTTATTGAGCATCTACTACATGCTTGGCAGTTTTTGTTTTGTTAGCACTGGGATAACATAACTCAGCTTATGTCCTGGACTAGGAGAGAAAGTGAGCAGGTACACTGATCCCAGCCAGTCCTCCTGACTCCATCAGAAGGGTGCCTGTCAAGAATGACTGCGGCGCCACAGTAACCACACAGCCACAGCAAAGGCTGCAAAGATACACCTTTGAGGAAGGGTCGTGAGCCAGCGTGACCTCTGGCTTTAACACCTGGCAGTTCATCTAACAGTCCTAAAGCTGCTCTATGAACAGGCACAAGCACTTCAGATTTAGGACTTTATCCCAACACTAACTACTCACAAAACGCATAACTGGGAGCATCAGAATAAAGATTCACCTTAACGGTTACCTTCCCGGTGAGTCCAGCCTACTCACCATGTAAAAAAGAGCAACTCCCCTCCTCTTATCCCTAGCCACTTCCCCATCTCGATTTCTCCCCTTTGCATGAAACCCTATTTTACTTAACCTCAAAGGTACCATTGCCTGGAATGTAAAACCCATGAGGGCAGCTGTTATTTAAATTTACTTTGGACACTACTCTGTATCCAGAACCTAAAAACCAGCACATAATAGGTGCTTGATAAATATATTCATCAGGTGTATTGAGAGGATGAACAAACTGATGGACGATACCTAAGTATGGTCATGCCAGTTATTGTCATGGCCCAAGAAAGAAAGTCAAATATAGATGTTATTCTTTAGAAGAAATTCAAGATCATGACCTAAAATGCCTTCTAATTATCTCTTTAAAATACAATATATGAGGAAATAGAAATCATAAAAAGAATTGATGGTGAAAGACAAAATTCATTTTTTATATTTACTTTTCCTTGGAAAAGTTGTATTTATGGTGTACAATATGATGTTTCCAAGTATGCATACATTGTGGGATGGCTAAATTGAGCTAATATATATATTCTCATTTATTTTTTGTTATGTGTGGTGACGACACCTAAAGTCTACTATATACTGTTATTAACTATAGTCACCATGTTGTGCAACAAATCTCCTGAATTTATTCTTCCTCTCTCACTGAAACTTTGTATATTTTACCAACATCTACCCAATTCCTCTTCTTCCCTTGGCCCCTGGTCACCACCATTCTACTCTCCTTTTATGTGTTTGGCTTGTTTTGACTCCACATATGAGTGAGATCGTGCAGTATTTGCCTTGGGGATCAAACCCAGGACCTTAAGCATGCCAGGGAGGAACTCTACCACTGAGGTACGACCCCAGCCCCCTTTTTATTTTTTATTTTGAGATAGAGTCTTGCTAGCTTACCAAGAATGGCCTTAAACTTGCCATCCTCCTGCCTCAGCCTCCCAATAGCTGAAATTACAGATAATTCACCAACCTACCTGACTCAGTATTTGTCTTCCTGTCTGGCTTATTTCACTTATCATAATGTCCTCCAGGTTTATGTACGTTGTCACAAATAACAGGATTTCCTTACAATTTTAAGGCTGAATGGTGGCAGATGTATATATCACATTTTCTTTATTCATTCATTCATTGATAGACACTTAGGCTGACTCCATATCTCAGCTGTTGTGAGTAATGCTGTCATGAACATGGGAGTGCAGATGTCTCTGACATACTGGCCTCATTTCCTTTTGATATATACCCAGGAGTGGAATTGCTAGATAATATTTCTAGTTCTATTTTTGCTGATGATCATTTAAGTTGTTTTTTTCATTTTGCGTATTCATCAGCTAGTTATAATTGCTAGTTCTATTTTTAAATTTGTGAGAAACTTTCATACTGTCTTCCAAAATGGCTGTATTATGTCACATTCCTATGTCACATTCCAGACACCTTCAGTAGCCTGCAAGGGATCCCTTTTCTCCACAACTTTGCCAATAAAATCCACTGCAAACAACTTGCTAAGCATCTCCAATAAAAAACAAATGCAAATGATCAGAGAATGAATAAACCTTTAACAATAGCATGGAAACCGAGACATTAACACAGTTCCCCAGAACCTGTTTCTGTCTCTCTTCATGTCTACTTCCTTTCATGCTTTGATTGTAAGCAAAGATTCACATCCCCAAGGACACTAGCAGACTCTGAAGCCACCATGTCACACAGAAACCATTCAGATGCCCAATAGTGTGAATCCACAGCTTTCAGAGTGGCAGCCAGGAATCAGGGTAGACTACAATTTCATTTGATCGTGACTTCATGACTGATGACATGTGAACACCAATGTTGCAACAAAGGGAACAGGAAGGACACGGTGCCCTATTGTGATGGTGGTTGAGTGACATCATCATCATCATTGGGATTCTTCTCTAACTGACCCTGAACTTTGAAGGTCTGATGTCAGAGAACATAGGAGTGATCCAAAGCAATTGAGAGCAGTAGGTGGGTTGGGGCAAGATGGGGAAGGCCCAAGCAAAGACCAGAGAAAACTAGATGCTTCACCTAAAAGAAGTGCAGAATTGCACAAGGCACACAAATGACTAGCTTCCTCTGGTCATTGCATAAGTCACCCTTACCACTCCCATTCCGCACAGTGAACACCCACAGAATTTCAAGTGTTAATATGACAATATGAGGACTGAAATAGAGGCCATCATGGGACTTGCCCTAACTTTCTCCATTAGTCATCAACAGAAATAGAACAAAAATAAGTCTGACACCTGATCCAGAGCTCTTTCCACTGGAATTCACATTTTGCACATGGGCCGAATGAAATCAGAAGGATATCTAAACTTTCCTTAGCAAAGGAATTATAAGAAGTATCAGATTTGTCACAAAACACAGGACTAAGAACCACACAGCTGGCTGGGCACCACGCACTCAGAAGACTAAGGTGGGAAGGTCACGAGGACCTAGGAGTTCAAGACCAGCCTGAGCCAAACAGCAAGACCTCATCACACACAAGAAAGAAAGAACTAGACATGTAGACATGTATGTCTGACTTCATGTCTCTCCAACAGCTTTTATGATTATTCCATAGCATCTGTATGAAAAGGAATATTTGAGCATAAAATTCTTTTTTTTTTTTGGTACTGGGGATCGAACTCGGGTTCTTGGTCTTGTCCAGCAGGTGGTGAAACCACTGAGCTAAATCCCTGGCCCTTGAGCATAAAATTATTATATAACAGTATTTATTTATAAACACACAGCTATTTTAATATACTACATAATTATAAAGCACACATGAAAATAGCATTTTGTTCTTGCTTTCCAACGAATCACCTTGTATCCTAAAGGTATTATGCCCTCTACTTTGGGGACCACTGCTGAGATAATTTAATGTCCTATGTAAAAAATTTACATACAAAAAGCAATAGTAAGGGCTGGGGATTTAGCTCAGTGGTTTCGCCGCCTGCTGCGCAAGTGCAAGGACCCAAGTTTGATCCCCAGTACCAAAAAAATAAGCAATAGTAGGGCTGGGGATTTAGCTCAGTGGCACCAGGCACCTGCCTCACAAGTGCAAAGTCCTGAGTTCAATCCCCAGTACAAAAAAAAAAGCAATAGTAAATAAACAAAAAAATAGAATAATACATAAACATATTTAGATGACGAAGTAGGACTTTAGAAAAATATATATAAATACAGAAATTTACCCAGAGTTCCAGGTGTATTTCTGAACTTAGAAGATGACAAGATTTTCATGTATGGGCAAATGAAATGAGGAGCCATACTGGAAAATGTATAGTATTTCCTCAAATAGTTAACATACAAGTACCATTTGATCTAGTTAATCTACTTGTGGGTACACACCTAAGAGAAATGAGAATATATGTTCACACAAAAACTTATACATGAATTATTATAGCACCCTTATTCGTCATAAGAAAAATGAAAAAACAACTTAAATGTTCATCAGTGAATGAATGGATAAGCAATACCCTCTACATCCACAAAGTGGAATGTTATTCAGCCACAATTAGAAATGAAGTACTGATTCATGCTACAACATGGATGAGCACTGAAAACATTATGCTAATTGAGACGTCAGACCAAAAATATTTAATATTTATATAAAATTCCAGAATAGGCTATTTTAATATACTACATAATTATGTATTCTATAAAATGACCAGAATAGGCAAATTCATAGAAATAGAAAGTAGATTAGCAGTTGCTTACAATAGAGGTGGAAGAATGGGAATAGCTAGGATGCCAGGTTTCTTTTCAAGGCAATGCAACTATTCTAAAAGCTGTGACAATGGTGGCACACATCTGGGAATACACTGAAAATTACTGAGCTCTACACTAAATGGGTGAATCACATGGCATGTGAATTCCAACTCAATCTCAAAAACACTGTTTTATAAAATGAAATGAGAAGTGCCCCTTTCCTTTTAAAAAGATCCAGGGAGACTAGAGAAGACTGGTGTGCTAAGGACTGCAAGAGTCAAAGAGCAACAGGTGCACATCAGGCTATAAACAAAGATACTGCTCCCATGTGAGAAAGCTAAAAGTAGAAAGTACGTAATGGGGATGCTAAGCAAGGGTATCTAAAATTGATGTGGAGAAGAAAGAGGAAGTAACAAGTAAAACTGTAAAAACAAAGTTATCTAGAAAAAGAAAAAATATCATTAAGGGCTGGTAAGACAATATAGTCAGTGCCAGGGTTACCAACAAAAGGACATGGATCACCAGTGCTTCGGGTCCGCACCTTATCTTTCAATGAACACCAAAGAGGAGGTTCTATGGCCCAATGTACAGATAGGAAACAAAGCCAAAGAGGCTATGTGTTGCAGTGATGTTTTTCTATCTTTTAGAAATATATGCACAAGGCTTTAGAAGTAATTGGTAGGATATCTTAAATCTGTTTTAAAATAATATTGGTGGAGGATGGAATATGGATGAGTCAAAATTGGCCACTGAAGCTGGAAGGAGAGAAAATAAAATGCTCATTATACTGTACTATTCTCTGTATTTTTCCATAAGCAAATTCCTATCAGTGAAAGTACTTTTTTAGCCCAGCGCAGAGGTAGGGGCTTCTGAGCCGCCATCTCACTGCTCCTGGTCCAGAGGAAGGGGCTTCCTGGCCACCATCCCTCCCACTGCTCCCAGCCCAGAGGAAAGGGCTTTTGGGCCACCTTCTGTCCCACCACTCCTGGCTCAGAGGAAGGGGCTTCTAGGCCACCATCCCTACTGCCACTCCCAGCCCCTGTCCCACCTCTCCCAGCTCAGAGGAGGTGATTCACATGGGAGCCAAAAGCACCCCCCTGATCCCCAGTTGAAATGAGAAAACACTTAAATAAGTCTCAAAACCAGTCTACCAGATCATCTACAGCAACCCCAAAGGGAAATGAGATGGAACACTCTGATACTCAACCATCTGGACCCACTGAACTGGAAACCAAAGGGGATCTGGAAAAAATGAAATCAGAAATAATTTCTCAGATAACAAGAGAAATTGTGCTCCTCATGCAAGATATGATTAATAAATCTAGAGAGGAGCTCAGGAACATGATGGAATCCTAACATAAGAAACAAA
>NW_004624748.1:8592726-8610773 GCF_000247695.1 Heterocephalus glaber | reverse complement strand
TGGGGAAAAAATAAGAACCAAGATGCATTATGTAAAGGTACAATTCCCAATGAGAAATGTAATTGTATTGTATACCTAAAATGTAGCAATAAAAGAATTTAACAAAAAAAAAGTTCTTTTTTAATGCTCATCACTTGCTACATCTGTCCATGTGGCCCTAAGAAAACTCTGTGACTTCCTTATCCTTCCTGGACACCACTATACCTTCTAGGGTTTTTTTTAAATGCTACCTATGGACTGAGGCTTTTCTCACCACATTTTACAAAAGTGCTTCCCTACAGGTATGTGCTGTCATTTATCATCTGCGTAGCACTAGTCATTGGCTGCCTTCCTCTTCATCAGTTCCTAACATATATGGCATCTAGTTCGTGCCTCACACTGTTCTAAATTTTCCGTACCAATACACACACACACACACACACACACACACACACATTGTTTCCTTAGCCCTGGATCAGACCAAGATCCTTCAATGTGTTTCAGATTATCACCAACCTAGCCCAGCCCACACTAAAAATGAACTCATTTGGTTTCTAAGTGGCACCACCCAAAGAGGAACCAGAGGATGAGGTAAGGTGAAGCTGATTCCATGTATCTTGATAAACAAATAGCTGAACTGTAAGCAAACCCACCAAACTAGTGACATTGTTTAGAAAACCAAAAAGTACTGGAAAACCATTTTCACAGCAGAAAGGAGGACTCTTAAAGTTAATGCCAAACAGCACACAGCTGTTTTCAAATGAGCAAGACCCTGGAGGTGGGCTAAACTAACCTAGCCCTAATTCCTAGGGCACAAGGGTGAAGGGAAGACCTTTTAATCTCATGATAAAAACATCCCAGAATATCAGTATTCACCGCATGTGGACTTCCGTGAGTCTAAATCACCACACAACCTCGTTTAAACTAAGAGAGCAAGAAGAAACAGATGTTTACATAGGTCACAGAACAATTCAAAAGACTTGACAACTGAGACATATTTTTTTAAATACTCTTAAAATACGCATATATAAAAGTTCAAGTCTCTTTACCAGATTTGAAGCAGTCATCCCAAAAGCTGTCTTCTAAAAATAATTTCCAAATAAAGAAAGAGAATAGGGAAGTACCCTATGTATATTTTCAGAATGAAGCTGTTTTCAGATTCACTAGAGCTTACTGGAATAAAAGAAGGTAGAAGAGTATAAAGAAAAAAACAATCTCCACCCTCCAATTTTCACCACATAACATCAACTAGACAAAAGCATCTGCTGACCATGGGTGCCTTCAACATTCCTCCTACCTAAAACAACCCAAGCAGTCTAATTTACATTTCTCTTTTAATAAATGTAAAGCTAATCCAAGCATGGAACGCAAGCACTTTCTTAAAAACACAATTTTTTAACATAAGTATTGGGTAAACCGCATTAAGTGTGGAGTTTATCTTAGCTTCATTTGCCGCTTTCCAGCCTCCTGTTAGAGATGAAAGAAACCCTTGAATTTAAAACATTTTATACTGAGAAGCATTTTTCTTTCCCAGGCCCATACTTCATGTTTCAGTGGAAATAAAAGCATTTGTTCAATATGGGATTATTATCACTATTTCATGCATCTGAACCCTGAGACCCAGAAAAAGGAACTAATGTGATGGCCACACAGCCACTCGGTGGCAGGCTTGGGTCCAGTGTAAATGTGCTCCAAGGCCCTGTCTCACTCTTCATGCTCCTCTGTGCATGGGATAAAAGCCATAGATGTTCACACACACATAATTCTATGCTAAGAGCTAGAGGTGCAGCCCAGTGGTAGCGAGCCTGCCTAACTAGCGTGCACAAGGACCAGTGTTTGATCCCCAGCACCATAAGAATCACAATAGTCATTTTATGACTTAGTGCTGATCTTAACACAGAGACCACCATAGGAAAAGAGGACAGACTCCTGGATCCTTAACCCTTTACTCATTAAAAGCATGATTTGTGCTTTCTTCTGACATAGTCAAGGACTTAACAGCTGTTTTTTCTTAAAAATCAAAAACAAAACACAGTGACTTTTCTGAGCCCTACAGATACCCAATAAGTAACTAAAAGCAGAACAAAGCTTGACCTTCATTTTGTATGTCTCCTTTTTCACCTTCAATAATCTGGGCCAAATCCTTCTCAGCTCTGCATACAGTATAAGCATATGAATCATTTAGGGATTATCTGTCTAAAAGTTGGCAAGACAAGATTGGCTACTCCTTTTAATCTAAGGACTCATACCCCTTCAAGACTGAGAAGCAAGACATTTACAGGGATATTCAACCACCAGTGTGTGCCTAGAGGTCTCCAGCCATTGCCCTAAATCACTGTGGATTCCAGCAATTTCCCCTAATTTCATTATGCCACAAACAGAAACAATCATCTCCTGGAAACTCAGACATGCGACAATAACCAACCCGACCCAGGCCAACACCAACAAATCCATGAAAGCCATCTTACTCTTTTTTAACTGGTCCATCTGATTTTCCTCAGAGGGCTTCCTCTTTCCGCTCCTCAAGCTGAAGTCCTGTATTTTCTCTCGCTTTCTAACTCTGCCTAACAAACCAGCCTATGTCTCTCACTGACAAATCCTGAAATTCTTTTATCTGAGACAAGAGTCAAGAACATTTATGGGCAAGTTGTGGTCCCCATCTCTTTGGGGGACCTCTTCAGATCCCATCTTGAGACAATGTAAGATAGTTCCTTATTTAATTACTGTGTGATCTTGAGCACTTAAACTCTCATTACAGGACTGTCGTGAGAACTAAATGAATTGTAGCATGCTTGTCTCAGTCTGGTACACAATGTTTTATAAAAGTCAACTTTCATGTTGCCATCATCATTATTGCATAAAGACTTACAATTTAGTATAAGAGAGCATAATTAGGGAGTTCTAGTCTTATTTCCCAAACTCTTACCTGAGTCATCCTTCAAAGGCTCTTAATGAAAAGAGAAAAGACAATCTCAGATTCTATAGGGTGCCATGAAAAAATACAAGATGACTAACAATCATTAGTGCTGTTGAAATTTATTAGCTTTGGAAGGCTGAACAAGTTTCTTTGGAACTGTTGCTGAGCATCGTGGTACACTCAGGAGGCTGAGGCAGGAGGACCATAAATTCCAACCCAGCCTGGACTGTATAGCAAGACCACACGCCTAAATTTTAACCAAGCATGTGAATCTGTCCAAATTAGAAACATGAATCTAGGTTGTTTCAAGGGCAACTATTCAAATTTGTTTGGGCTATTATTTGTGTGTGCCCTCTGATTGGTGGGGAGCAGCTTCACTTGCTCCCCTAAAGACTATTCAAATGAGAATCCCTACCTTTGAAAGTCAATCCTTGGATCTGACAGAATTTCCCATGTCAGGAAACAAGAGCTCAGAAAGTCACCGATGTTTAGAATTCAATGGTTGCACAAAAGACTGGCTAATCAAATCTCAACTGCACAGTTCATAACCCTGGAGGTGCCTTACACCTCCCCCACTTCGTAGAGGCCCTAAAGAAGTTGATGAGAAAGGCACAGTTCCTCTGGCGATGTCAAACTGTGAGGAGCAGTTTCCATTGCCTAAAGAGGAACTGTAACAAGAAATGGAGAAACAGATGTGCCTGACACTTCAGACAGGTAATTATGAAAACCCCAGAACGACCCTGAAACCTCTGCTCCAAACAAGATTTCGTGGGCGGCCCAGAGTGGGGTGTGGGCAGCAATATGTGATCCCTTCCCTTGCAGAGACCATACAGAAACCCTCTCTCTTTCCAGTTCATTTATTTTTCAAGCTTCCAGGTGGGTTCTCCTGTGTCACACAAGGAAACTCAAGCTCAGAGGGTTCCTTGACTTGCCAAGACCTCGAGGCCACTTGGCTTTAGGACTGGGTCTAAGAAACTCAGATTTCAGGGAAAGCGATACCAAGTGGGAAGGTAATAGCTGTGAGAGCATGCACAGTAAGAATAAAGTGATCCCAAATAAACAACTTAACGATCTATCTCAAGGCCTAGAACGACAAGAACACTCCAAATCTGAAATGAGTAGAAGGAAAGAAATTATAAAGATTAGAGCAGAAAGTAATGAGATTAAGACCCCCCTAAAACCTATAATACAAAGGATCAATTAATCAAACAATTGGTTCTTTGAAAAAAATGAAAAGGGGACCTGGGTATGGGGGGGGGGGATCAAGATGCATTTCCCCCACGAGGAATGTATTTGCTACGTATCGCAAAAATAGTCTAATAAAAATTTGAGAGGGGAAAAAAAAAAAAACCTAGATTTGCCGATTCTCAGTCTCTGGCGCACTCTCATTGTATCTTCAATTAAAAGATCCTTCCAAATTCCACGGTAATGACGCGGTTCGGGCAGTTCTTGAGTACACCCTTTTCTTCCAGCCTTAATTTCCACTTAGGGCAAAATAACCCCTCCCTGAAGGTTCTCCAAGCTGACAGCACCAATTTCTCAGGAGATTCTCAGCAACCCCCCACCAGGCGGTCGCCAGGCAGGAAGGAATGGGGAGGGCGCAGCGGTGAATTTAGTCTCCCGCCGAAGTCTCAGTAAGAGCACAGTACGCATTGCGTTCAGGCTCCAATCTAGCTCAGTTAAGTTGCAAAATGTCTGTTTTTCTGCCACGACCTCTCCATAGGTTTTGAGGAGATAGAAAAGCGTCTGCAGGCTTCAGCACTGTGAGCGTGTCTCGGGAACCGAGAAAACCACGCATCCCGGAAGGGCACGCAGGGGCCCACGCAGGCATGGGCTTCGTGCTGACACAAGGTGCAGCCTAAAGCGCCCGAGGCTCTGCTTCTGCGCCCTCCGCGACCCACTCCCACCAAAGGGTCGCCCTCGCTTTCAAACTCCGCCTCCGCGTGTGGATCCCCTTTCTACACTATCCTAAGGGCCCCCGACACTGTCCAGACCCACGCTGAGATTCCCGGCTCTCCGCCCAGCACCCTCTCCCGTGGCCTCCCCTTCCCCTTCTCCCACCCACCGGGTCCCGCCGAATCTCCAGCCGGCGGTGGGAAGCTGCCAGGGGAGGCAGCGCGTGGGTCCCCGGGCGGGCATCCACCCCTGGTCACGGCGTTGCCCCAAGCGCCAGGGGCACCAAGCGAGAAAAGGAAGCTACGCCCAGACGCGCAGGGCCCCGGCCACCCTCCCCTCCCCGGGGCGGCTGCAACCCGAGAGGCTCCTCCCAGAGGCCAAGCGCCCCCAGCTGCTCCCAGAGAGACGCCACCCCGCCCAAGGCCCTGGGACCGGGCGCTGCGGTGCCCCAGCCCCAAGCGCAGGCTGGCGGACTGCAAGCACCTTTGCGCTCCTCTTCCCGTCCGCCCACCAGAAACCACTCCTTCAGGACTGAAATAAGGGGATGAACGCACACCTGGCAGAAATGAGAGTCCCCAGTCCTGAACACCCTAAACAGCGGCATTTAGATCCAGTACAGTTGCTTGGAGTGAAGAGTGAGAGATTTGGATACGTTTGCACGGAAATCAGCGGCCCGGCAACTTAGCCGGCAGCTGCACCCGGAACCTCCTCATCCCAGGGACTCCTCTCTACAGCATTGGTCCAACCCAGTCGTCACCTTGCCCTCTGGCGGCAAGAGCTTGCGATCCCAGTGCAGGTGCGCCTCGGAGAGCCCCCAAGATCTGGAGGCTGAGAGACGCTGCCAACGAAAGCTGAAAAATTTCACAAATAGAAACCCGAGCCCCGACTCTCAGCGGGGCGTCTGGGCGCCTCTTCGGTTGTCCAGGCGGTGCCCGCGCGCAGGTGAAGCGGTGAAGCAGTCCTGGCTCTTAACAGAGTCTTTTCTGCTTGGTAAAACCGTAAATCCGAACTCCATGGTACTCCCCCTCTTTCCTTGGCTTTGTCCTTTGTGGTTTCCAGCTTTCGGGACAAAGGCACTGGTACCTTGGCGCTTTCCTTGCCAGGAATCCCTGGAGCACCCCCCGCCCCCCCGGCACATCCTGGGGTACAGGGGTTAACCGGTCGCTGCCTTCTGCAGATGAACTTAGAAAACCAATACAATAAAGTGGGGTAAATTCAGGTCGCCGATCACCCCATCCCTTCCATTGTTGGCCTCCTGTTTGGGGCCTATCCTGGCTTAGACCTGAAAGAATTCTGGATTCCCGGGGTTCTCCCGGAATTCAGTAGGTCTTACTTTAAAAAGTCAGGAAGAAAAGGGTGTGGATGAATGAGTGTTGTACACCCAGCCGGACCGTCCTTTAGTCCTTTAATTGTTTTAGGCAATCCTGTAAACATCCCTGACAATATCACACCATTGCTCTCAATTCACAGCCCAGGAACCTGTGGCTTACTGAGGCTAAGTCAGGCTTGGAAGGCAGATGTGTCTGACACCGTATCCTATGTCCAGTTTCCAGAATGCCACCACAAAGACAGAAGAATAATGAAGTAAAGCAACCAAGGGGGAATATTTGAAAGGATAGAGTGGTCAACAGGAAGTCAAGAAAAAGAATCTCAAAACAAGAACAAATGTGGGCAAAATAAACCAATGAGTCTACTAATCAAAGAACAAAGCCAGGCACAGTGACACAAGCCTGTAATCCCAGCACTCTGGGAGGCTGAGGCAGGAGGATTATAAATTAGAGCTCAACCTGGCAATTTAGCCACTTAGCAAGACCCTATCTCAAATTTTAAAAATTAAAAAAGAAAGCTGAGGTTGTAGCTCAGTGTGGTGGCCCTGGGTTTGATTCCCTATACTGAAAAGAAAAAAAAAAGTACTGGGCCTGGAGGGAATAGCTCAGTGTTAGGGCTAGGGATATAGCTCAGTGTGAAGGCTCAGTGTGGTTCACCCCAGTATTACCAAAAAATAAAAATAAAATAAAAAGTACTGGGCCTGGGCCTGGGAGGATAGCTCAGTGGTAGAGCACTTGTCTGACAGGTCAGGCCCTGGATTTCCGCCCCCTCCCCAAAAGCCCTCCAGCCCTCCAAAATTAAAACATACAAGGAAACTGGGCCAAATGGTAGGCCTTGGTCAGTCCCCTGAGGCCACTGTGAATCACCCTTACCAAAACTCCCATAAGACCAACCTATGTGCTGCCTTGTGGGCATCCTACTAAATCTGAACATACACATTCGACATATGGTCGTAAGAGCTCCCTGTTCTAAAACTTGTATCTATAGGATTGAGAAGGAAAATTCAAGAACAGATTTTTCAAATTAGGAATACTCACTGGAATCCTGCTCTATCCTCTCTGAGATCTGAAGTAGAGTTTCCCAAGCAGTAAATGCTGAGGGATGGGCTTTTCGAGACTCCCTTATTGGTTCTCAGCCACTGATAATGACAACTGGGCACTCCCCAGGAAAACCGGAGTTTAGTTGGTTTTATTTTGATTTTTGTTTTACTTGGTTTTTAAAAAAAATTTGCTGGAGTTTTTTGTTGTTGTGTTTTGTTTTGTTTTGTTGAGACAGGGTCTTTGTTTTGTATCCCAGGCTGGCCTTGAAGCCATGACCCTCCTGCCTCAGCCTCCAGAGTGTTGAGATTATAAGCAAGGGCCACCATGCCTGGCTGATGTTTTGTATTTTTTTTTCTTCTCATTGGGAAGGTCAACTTTAAGGTCACAGCACTCTCCAAGATCCAGAGTTTGAAGGCCATAAAAGTATCAGGGACAACTCACCATGTTAGTTGGCCTCGCTGGGCTGACACCCAGCACCATTTGGTCACATACAAGGCTCCTTTGTGGCCAGGAAAACTTCATAAGGGACGAAAAGCCTGGCAACCACCTCCCAAAACCCAGCCAGAATTCACAAGAAGCCATTTGTGTTGTGAGCAGAGCTTTGACCCTGGTTTTGAACCCAGCTGACAGAGTCAGCAAAGGGGAAATCAGTCTGTACAAAACAGGAAGGAAATGAGATGAAACGAACTGCATAATAAACTACCAGAAGGTGCTCAGTAGTGTCTTCACACGCAGGCGCCCCGGGAAGAAGGCACCATGATCCTTCCTGGGAGGGAAGCCAAGCCCTGTGTCAGGGAGGGAAAGAACCAAGACAAGCTGCCTTTGGCTTCTCTAACCCTCTCCTGCCTGCCTGTCTTAAACATCTGTTATCCACAAAGGATGCATTTTTGTGTTTCCTCTTAGCAGTTTCTGACCCCAAACTGGGTTCTTTTTCCCTCTCAGAATTGTGGAAACAATAACAAGACTGAGTGCTGGCTGAGCAGTGATGAATATTTTTATTTTTGGCCAAGAATAGAAGTGAAAAATAAAATTCACAAATCAACTTCTCAACCCCTTTGGAGTCAGGGGAGTTGTAGTTACAGGGTAAAAGAAATGGGAGTCAGGGGTAGGCTAATAAAGACAAGGAATAATCATGTATTTTCCAGGAATTCAGATGCCACCTCTTTCTGCTCCTTTTATGGTTCTTTTAGGTCAGTGTCATAGAAATTGTCAACTGTCACAGCACTAGGGAGTGTGTCGTTTAATATGCAGGTGAGATTATAATGGAGCTAGAGGTTGTCTGGTGGTTTCTCTGTCAGCCATCTTAGACTCAGCCAGTTTTGGTACCACTGACAGGCTCTTCCCACAGAGATTTATGGCCTTGAGTCATATAAGATAAGCAAGATTAGAGAGGGTAGAAATTCAGCTAGGTCAGTAGGCAGTGCAAGATGAGGCAGGGTAATATTTCACTTCCTTGAGGAACCTAGAATAGGCAGATTGAGGGAGACAGAAAACAGAGTAACAGCCACCAGGGGACAGAGAATGGAGAATTATTGTTTGGTGAGGACAGAGTTTCTGCTTACGATGTTGTGAAAGTTCTGGAAAGAGTGGTGAAGCACAAAATTGTAAATGAACTCAGTGCTACTGAATTGTACACTGATAAATGGTTAAAATAGTAAATTTTATGTTGTGTACATTTTACCACACCAAAGACACACAAAAACATATATATATATATTCATGTGTGTGTGTATATATATATATATTTATTGTAACATAATATTTCTTTGGAGTAAAAGCCCAAGTGAAAGCAATATGTTGAGAAAATCCTTAACTTAGGCAATTATTTTCTTTCTCTCCTTCCTTTTTCTTTCTTTCTTTCTTTTCTTCCTTCTTTTCTTTTTTTTGGACAGAGTCTCACTATGTAACCCAGGCTGGCCTCAAACTCACAATCTCCTGCCTCAGCTTCCCAGGTATGGAGATAACAGGTTTTTCTTGAATTTTAATAGGACTTACCTTCTTTTGCTCTTCTTCACAGCTTCCAGAGTCTAGCTTCTGGGTCAGTGCACTGCTCCATTCAGAAGGAAGAGAAGTCCTGCCATTTTACTTTTTGCTTCTGCTGATGAGTGACTTGGGGACAGAGGGAGCATGATATTCAGAGATGTTATGCCCTGAAAGAGGCTCTTCCCCTTTCAGAGATGGGAGAAGTTAAAACAGAAGGATTGTAAACCCAAGGCAAAGCACTGTTTACTTCCAGCCAGCCCAGAGCAGCCCGAACAACCACCCCACAGCTTTAGGCCATCCTGATTCCCAGGTCACCTGTTGCTGCACGTTACAGGATGAGGGACACGTGCTTTTGGTCTAATGAGTAACCAGTAAGATTTGTCCTTCAGCCCTTCCTCCATTACATGATTTCCACTTTTCCTCTTTGAAGGTGCTCTTCGGCTGGGCAGGGTAGCACACACCTGCAATTCCAGCACTCTAGGAAGCGGCAGCAGCAGGCTCACAAGTGCAAGCCCAGCCTGGGCAATATAAGGACTTTGTGAGATGCTGTCTCAAAATAAAACATGAGAAGAGCTGGGGATGTACCTCAGCGCAAAGTCCTGAGTTAAATACCCAAACCACACCAAAAAATATTTTTAGCTGAACTATTAGAGCCAGAACTACACCTGTTTTGTGGTCTATTTTTAAAATTTAAAATGTGGTGTACAGAAAAAAGGAGAATTTGGGGTCTTGAATGATTGCAACAGTAATCTGCCAATAGAACTGAAAGTACTGTGCCAGAGGTATATCTTAATGGCAGTGCCCTTGCCTCATCTGTGAGGCCCTGGGTTTGATCCCCAGCACTGCAGAAAGAAAAAATATTGAGCTGTTTATAAGGTGTGATAGAAAACTACGATGAATGCTTAACCTTCTTCTGTGAGTGCCTTTGGTTGTACTATCATGGCTGCCTGGAGGTCTCAAGTCAATTCAAAACATTCGGATTGCATGGTTATTTTGACTTTGGGAAAAGCCAGAAGTCACATGGTGCCAATCCCAACAGTAAACTGGATGACACACAGGAATGTTTTCATGCTTCTGCAGCAGCATCCACCTTATATTTTATCACACTTCAAAAACACGAAAGAAGACTCCCAGAACTACTTCAGAAAGTGCCAAGAATGATGGGATAAGTGTGTTTTGAAGTGAAGGGGAATATTTTGAAGGGGACTACTCATAATGTGTTTTTTGCTGTAGTTTTTTTTAAATTCAGTATTAACCATATATTTTGTTCACACCTTGTGTATTCTATCTTACTGGATTGTGGGCCTAGAGAACTTTCCTCATTCCTGAATTTCTTCCCACATTCCTCCTCCTCACCCAGGATATAACCCTGTACTTTATATATTTTAGGAGTTTCATGAATGTTTGTAACTGTTCACATGACTTGTGGGATGTGATGTGAATACCATCTTCAAAACAGGAAGGCATCAAGCTAAGATTATCCCATGCCTAGAAACAGTAACATGGCCAAATCTCAGTGTTTTAGTTGTTCTCTACTGTGCTCTCAGCCTAATTTCCAGTCTCTTCTCTGACGCTGCCCCAGTTACCTTCAAGGCCCCAGTGGCCGTCCAGAGCTCTGGGAACTTCTTCTCGTTTGCCCACCTCTGTCCTCCAGTCACTCACCACATCTTCCGCTCCCCACATCTCCCTCCTGGAGCTGACCCTGCAGTGTCTCATGCCTGATCTTTCACTCATTTTGTGTCACCTTCTGGCCCAGTTTAGACAACCTCCCAAGTCATTTCCACGTGGACTGTGTAGCAAAGCCCAAAACATGTAGGTAAAATCCCAGGTGGCTGATATGAATTTTATTCCGTAACTCTGGTACAAAAACTCACATTACCTAATTTTTTGAAAATTTCTTCTAAATCAAATTAAGTTGATTTGTTATCCCGGTTTGAGTGAGTGGCAAGAAATTAAATTTATCTTGCATCGAGGAGACTTCCAACCTTCCTAGGGCTTCCCAACAGCCCAGGTGGTTATATAACATCTGGGGAAAGTTTCCTGGTCTTTGTTTCATCATAATCACTACAGAAATTCCCATTTTCAAAATATGTATTCACTCAAACAATTCCATCTCTATAGACAAATATGGGTACAGGGATACTTCACTAGGCCCTTTGGGGTTCAGTCACTCAGCACCCAAATGCTTCCCCTTCAGACAGCCTGTCCCTAACTTGCAGGCCTTATTCACTCTTCCCATCAAAACATGCAAACAGCTGGGTGTGGTGATGTACACCTGCAATCCCAGCACTTGGAAGGCTGAGGCAGGAGGATGCCGAGTTCAAGGCCAGCCAAGACAACAAAGTGAGACCCTGTCTCAAATTTTTAAAAATTGTACAAACAGAGCTGGGCATGGTGGCACTCTGCAGGCTGGGCAGGAGGATTGTAAATTCAAAGCCACCTTGGAATACATAGAGACTCTGCCTCAAAACAAAACAAAAGACACAGAAAATAATTTAAAAGTCTCTTAACTACCATGGGGATCCCAAAGTTCTGCTGACCCTCAAGGAGGTGAGAGAAAAGTAGTCTCATTGATTCAGATTTTACCACAAATCAATAAGAACAAAAATTAATTTCTCAGTAAATTGTTAGCAATAATAAAGTGCAAATGAATTCCTTAATAAACTAAATTGCCACAGTTCAAAATTTCTAGTGCATAGTTTGATGAAAAACAATAGATACTGGTCTCTACTCTGATTAGAAGTTAAAGCTCTTTAAAGTCCATGGATCCAGCCATCAGCTTCTGTCTCACTGATTCATTACATCAATCATTAAAGTCATTCAGCTTGATTTGGTGCTCTAATTTCATGCTCACTAATCCATCTTCTACTTCAGGAATTGCCAACCCTTTGGGAACCAGACTACATAGCAGGAGATGAGCAGCAGGTGAGCAAGTGAGCCATCATCTGTACTTAGGGCCATCTCCATCACTTGTGTTACTGCCTGAGCTCCACCTTTTGTCAGATCAGCACAGCATTAGATTCTCATAAGAGTGCAAACCCCACTGTGAACTGTACATGCAGGGATCTAGGTTGTGTTCTCCTTATGCAAATACCTGATGATCTAATGCTTGATGATCTGAGGTGGAGCTGAGACAGAGGATGCTTGTACTGGGGAGTGGCTGCAAATACACAGTAACATTGGTAGAGAGGTTTTACTGCACAGAAGCCATAGGAAATCAACTGCTTGCCAACTCATATCAATTCTACCAGTGAGTAGCAAGTGGCAATTCAGCTGCATCTGGTGGCAAGCTTTATAGTGGTGAGTGAGTTGATGTATTAGTTGTAAGCTACATCAGTTAGAAGGCCTTAAGTCAGAGTCTCATACTCACTTTCATCCACACACAACTCACCCATTATTTTATTTACCACTTCCATCAAAACCTCTTTCCCATACTGTGGACTTGTCTTAGTCACAGCTTTTGTAGCCCACAAGCTAACCCTAGTGAAAATAAGTAGAAAAAATGTCACTGTAGAGTTTCTTTGAAAAGGAAGAAAGATCAAATGATGAGACAGCAGAAAACTCTAAGACTGCCAACGAAAAGAAAGCTGCATTTAAAAAATACTAAGAGTCCTACTTAAATTACAGGTTCATTGCAACAGGTAATTCACATTCTCCATGCCCACTTTGTATAATATGTGGTGATGAGCTAGCCAAAGAAACCATGAAACCTTCAAAACTGCTTCACCACATGGAGACCAAAAACCCTGCATTCAAAGGAGTCTTAGGAGCTTTTTCCAAAGAAAAAAAAATTGAACACAGAGAACAGAAGCAATATTGAGCGCCACTAATTCATCAAATGTGCCCACATTGAGTCCATCATTCTTAGTGGCTAACCACATTGCTAGAGCTAAGAAGCCCTTTACTATTGGTGAAGGGTTGATCCTGCCTGCTGCTGAGGACATTTGTCATGAACTTTTAGGACATGCTGCAGTTCAAAACATGGCAGCTCCTTTTTTGGCTAGCAGCAAAATTGGATGAATAGATCAAATAGTAGAATATACTGAGGCGCAGTTTTAGAAAGGATTAAAGAGTCACCATGATATGCAATTCAGGATGGTGAGACGTTGACAGCAAGGCAGTAACACTTGTTTTTGTGCATTTTCAGGAGGATGTGCAGAATGATATGTATACATTTGTTGCCAACCAACACCACAGCTATAGAACCATGCAAGTCTTTTAATGATTACATATCAGGAAAACTGAATTGGTCATTCTGTATATGCACAAATGGAGTGGCTGCCATGACTGGATGACTTTCTGGCTTAATTACGAGGGTCAAAAGGATTGCTTCTGAATGTGAGTCTATTCACTGTGTCATCCATTTAATTTATTGAGGAATTCATTACCATTTTGTTTTTGCTAATAATTTATTGCCAAATTTATTTTCATTCTTATTGCTTTGTAGCAAAATCTGAATCAATGAATCGACATAAAACCTATCAATTCTGCTTTTCTGGTGAACCCTAATAATCAAGAAACTGGTAATTAAGTTATGTGGACTTAACAGTGAATTTGTGATGGTAATACCTAACTGCATTTTCTGTTTATAGGGAAAGTGTGGATTCAATTTACAAATCAGAGCCTAGCCTTGGCACATGGTAGTGACTTCTTTTTTCTTTTTTTTTGGTACCCGGGAATCGAACTCGGGTCCTTGTGCTTGCGCAGCATGTGGTGAAACCACTGAGCTAAATCCCTGACCCAGTGACTTCTTTATAAGGGAGGAAGCTTCATTTCCATTGCCCTTTCAGCTAGCTGGTGAAAGATCTGGTGACATTCTGGTTGTCACAGCTGACATCCATATCATGTCCAACACTAAACACTAGACCTACTTGAAGAAAGGAAGACAAGTAGAGCATCTCAATGAACCATTACAACATTTGGTCAGCTACAAAGGGCTCCTGAGAGGCCTGTTGTCATGCTAGGGTGTTGGAGCTGCTGTCAGAGTCAAACTAAGTAAAAATTAAGAGGTCCCTGAAAAATACCATCAGTAAAAATCTCCTGGCTTGAGAACCTCCCTGGGCAGAGTTGTGGTTCTTATATTGAGTTGTGACTTCTTTGTAGACACAACTGATGCACTGAGTAGCCACACTTCCATGTGGGGGAGGGCTTTTTTCATGTTCATTACTCCCAACAAATGCTGTATTTCTGTGCCTTTGAGGTAGTACTCCTTATTAAAGCGATGAAAAGCATATTGATCAGCAGAAAAATGTGCAGCACCTCAAGCAGAAAGAAAGCCTGTCTGGCTTGTAATGCTAATCTAAGTTGGGTTGGCCGAAATATAAAAAGGAAAGGTGAAGAAAGAGTCCTGGAGTTGGTGTTTAGAGCTCAGGAATTGAAGCTTTGGTCCAAGGGCCATGGGTGTACTGAAGGGCTTTGAACAGTGTGACACAATCATATTGACAGCCTACTGATACTTGTGTTTCCTTCACTGGTCCTCAAGGCAGTGTTTCTCAAACTTTAATATTTGTAGGAATTACATGCACTCTTGGTGACTCTAGTGGGTCTCAAGTGGAGCTCAGGATGCCACACTAAGCTCTTAGGTGATGTCAGGACTGCTGAGTCAGGGACTGTACTTTGAGTAGCAAAGTCTTACACAGAATCACTGGGAATAGCTACCACTAAATTTTTCAGAGCCTGCAAGAAGGCAAGGGAGCTACTGGAAGGCATATTCAAAGATCTTTTCTGCCCTCAGAGAGCTATGTGTTTTCTTTGGGTAACCCAATTTCACAGGCAGTGAACACTATGGCAATGTCATTAGTCATTTATTCTGAGCAATTGTTTGTTCTGGACCATTACTCAGATTGCACATTCAGCTCAGAACTCTGTGTCTCATTTTGCTCTCTGTGTGCATAGTTACTAAATGAGCTATGAAATTCCCTTTTCCTGCTGTCTGCGTTGAGACTGATTCCCCCATTTCTTGTGGTTGACAGTAAATCAAGGGCATCATATTCCCCAAATATACCAACTATGCTTCTATTTGGATAGTTTAGGGATGTGGAGAGAGGGTACAGGTGAATAAACTAGATCAGAGTCTTTTAAATTGGTTTTGCAGATGGAGAAACACAGGATTTCTCTAGCCTTTGTTCTGATCAACATAATATATATATACACAAAACACAATAATATATATATTATATAATATATATAATATACATAATATATATAACTATTAATATATGTATATTATTGAGTGTATCCTTGTGGTTAAAACAATAAACTTTAGATTACATAAATTTTACCACAATAAAATATTTTGAGTTAAAATACATTAATTTAAAAAAAACTAATGAGATTAAAATGTCATAATTTAATAGTTAAACAAAAAGACTGTGTGTATTCTTGCTTGGAATTATCCCAGAAAAGAAAAGTTAAACTCTTGTATTTAGACATTCCTCTTCAAGACCCTTTCCATCTCCAGTTTCTAACAAATTTTTCTCTTTTTCTCCTTTTCCATCATCAGAGCTGCCTCCATCAGTTTGCAGGCCCTGAGAACAGTGCCTCACCAAGGCCTGTGAGGACCCTACTTCCAAGTGGTCCGCTCTGCCAAGCCCACCCTGCTGTGAGCAGGCAGTCACTCAAGGGTCAGTTTCACCAGGCTGAGTTGCCACACCCTGGCCTATGCAACTCTAAGCCTTCAGACAACTTCTGGTTTGTCTCTTTATTTTATATACTGACTTTTAAGCAAAACTCCTTATATGTTAGGGGTAACCAAGTAGGAGAAGCTAAGCAGGCAAATTACAGGCTTTGCTTCACTGGGTGGACATAGTGGTAAAAGGCTAACACATTTAAGTGCTAAAATAAATTTGGCTCGAGAAATATTTTTTTATGCAATGCAACTTTTCACTTTCTAGTGACTTCAAAGTTTCATGCATGGCTTCGTAACTTAGTTACTGTGTTAGGCTGTATTTAACTTAGGTCATCTCTTCCTTCCAATTTCAAAAGGGTTGTATAACTCACTAACTAATGTTGAAAGTTTTCATAGAGAAATAGTCCAATGGAATAAAAGAGAAAATCCCAAAACAGACCCATAGAGATATACAGTCACTTGATTTACAACAAAATTGCCACTGCAGTTCAGTGGGGAAAGTATGTTCCCTTACTTGATATTTGCTATTCATGTGGAAAAATCCTGGACATTGACTTTACCTCATACCATACACAAAAGGGAATATAAGATGGACCACAGATCTAAATGTGAAGGGTAAGGCAAGAAAATTTTCTAAAAGAGTATAGAGGAGAATATCTTAATGATTTGGAGGTGAACAAAGATTCCTTACACAAAACAGAAGCATTGGTCATAAAAGAAAAATCAGTATTTTAAATAGGTACATTCAATAATACCTACAATTTAGTCGAATCTTATATATTGGCTATGATTTGTATTCCTTAGAGATTTATAATGTACTATGAATGACCACACAGATGGCCATACCAGAGACCACACACACAGACACAAACACCACCCCCTTTAATTTCACATTGATTTATGGGTGCATTGCACAAAGGGTTGCAAAATACCAGAAACTTTTCCAACTAATGATTTATGAGAAAAGGACAAAAAAGAGAAATCAGCTGTGTGTTTAATTCCCCTAAAAAAAGACAATAGGACAGAAATAAAATTGGTCTTTAGTGAGCATAGCTTCTAAATTGTCAGTATTATTTTGAGGCACATGGCTCTCCCAGCTACTGGTAAGATGACCTTCTCTTCATTAAATGTTTTCCAGCAGACAAGTCTTCATTAAACTTAAGAATGAAGCTACTGCCTAAAAGGTTGATGATTGTAGGGAAATCTTTAAATAAGATGCAAGGCCATTGCTTGTGGAACTGTACATTGGGCTACTTTATCAAAACAGAGAGAGAGTAAGGTAGTTAATTTCTGAAGGCTCTGTGACATTGTGATTCTTATTTGATGCATTACTTTAACTGCTGCTTTCCTAGCTAAAATTTGTGTAGCTCGTTTGATTCATTAGTTCTCTTCTTTATGCTTTCTTATCCATTTTTATTTCCTCTACAAATCCTCACCTTCCTCTTACTGTGCTTGGTCCCTTCCTTGAGTCTTAAAAGTTAAGGAGAACAAGCTGAAACAGGATTGGTATGCAAAGCCAGGCTCCTCCACAGCCAGCCCGCCTCCTTCAGCCTAGTTTTCCAAGACACAATAGAGGGAGCTCTTGCAGCTGAGGCTCAGAAGTAGATGTCCTCCCAGTGATGTGCACCAGCCTCAGGCAAGATACCTCCCTTGGAGCCTTAGTTCTCTCCCCTATAAAATGGATATATTAATACCATCCAGCCCATAGAGTTGTGAGGCTTCAATAAAACACACTAGATCTTAGTGCAGGGTCCGGCATGGAGAAGACGATAACGCTTCATGGGATGATCGTAGTTTTCTTGTGTAGTAGAACTACAGACCATGGTTGTACCATGTTCACACTCTTTAAGGATCAGCCTCCAGATGGTTCTCATTCAATCAGACTCCTCCTGACTCCCAGCGTCTAAGCTGCCCAGTGCCCCAAACACTAGTGAGCACCACATTCTTGTGGAAATTAGGGAAAAGTAGACCGAACTATCCATTCGAACATGTGGAATCTTCTTTGTTCTACCTGCTCACTGATTTTCGTGAATGAATAAGTAACTTACCAAAATTTCTCTGTCTGGAATTGGTGTGTATATTTTAGAGATATGCTAAGTACTAATGGGGGCTAATTTTTGCATCATGTGAAGGGCTGAATGTGTTGTGCCCAGATCGCGATGTCCCAAAGACCACCAGGAGACCGTTTCCGATGTAAGCACACGAGGGTCGTTTATTCAAGCTTAAGCAGGGACTCTCAATTGTCACCGACGCAGCGGATCGAGATTGAGAGCCC
>NW_004624748.1:8536123-8562596 GCF_000247695.1 Heterocephalus glaber | reverse complement strand
CAAGATGCATCATGTAAAGGTACAATTCCCAATGAGAAATGTAATTGTGTTGTATACCTACAATGTACCAATAAAAGAATTTAATACAAAAATTTCTATTTACTCTCTGCAAATAAAAGCCTGATCTTTGCTCTGGGAGTTATGCTCTGCCATTCCTTTCCCATTTTAGGAAGGCAACAGTGCTGTCAGATGGAAATACTGTCTAAGGGCCCTGCAAACCCCACCAGACCAGGAGCTCGTGTGCTAAAACAGAAGAGAAATGCCATTGCTTGCAAGGGTGAAAAGCAGAAGCCCTGAGCTCAGGAAGCTCTGATTGCTATGGACCCAGTTTGGTTACAGAAGCCAGTTGACCAGAGGGCACTGTTACTTCCCTAATCCATCAAGGGATACTTGTTTCACAAACCGGCACTGAAAGAGATGAGAAGTCAGAGAAATGGAGCCGTTTACTGGAAGGTAAAAGTAACCAATTCATGCTCCTAAGATCAGGCTGCCTTCTGGGGTGTGTGTGTTCAGAGAACAGCTTCCTCTGAGAAGTAAATTGGCAGAGCTTCCTTCTGTATCTACAGGAGCCTAGCCAGTTACTTAAAGGGCTGCGTTGAGCCACGTGCAATGGTGCACACCTGTAATCTCAGCTACTTGGGAGGCTGAGGCAGGGGGATCATGTTCATCCCTCCCTGAACACCTTAGCAAAACTCTGTCTCAAAATAAAGTAAAAAGGGCTGAGAATGTAGATCAGTGCTCCCTGGGTTCAATTCTCAGCAACACACAAACACACACACACCCACACACACACACACACACACACACAGGGTTGTCTTGAGCACTAATCCTTAGAAAGGGGCATGCCCAAGTGGACTGATGGTCTTACTTATAGTGTAGAACTTGAAATAGTTTCTAAATTATGAAACAGTGGAAGAGAATGAGAGGTGCTACTGCTGGCTTCAATAGCATAGTAGGTAAGATAAAAATTTTTTAAATCATGTACAGTGGTAGTGTCTGCCTATAATCACAGCTACTCAGAAGGCTGAGGCAGGAGGATATACATAAGGGTCAGGGGGAATGGACATTGCTGGAGACCCCTGCAGTAGGTCCCAGCCTCCTGTGAGCCACCATAGCACCGGCTAAAGGTTAAAGAATAGATGGAATGAGATTTATAGTGAAGAAGCTGAGTCTTGGGTCTGGTCAGTGCTGCTGATGGCAGCAAAGACAAAAGCCCCCAAGCACATCCAGGATTTATTGAATACAATGGTGAGAAGGAATATGGAGCTAGGGAGTTTTGAAGGCATCTAGTGAATTACTGCCGAACACCTGGCATGATGGTGCCAGGCAGGGCTGTTAGGGAGTAGGCACTGCTTATCTTGCTAGGATAGAAGAAATCATAGGTACTAGGACCAGGTGCAATTAGCAAGCAACCCACAAGGTCAGTTAGAAGGGATAATTCAGGGGAAAGGATTCTAATTGGGGTCATGCTGACCTCAGCTGCATGTAATTCAGCAGGGCCTTGCCACTTCACGGACCAGGACTAGGCCTAGCCCAAGTCTGCTAGCTGACATGCCCATTTGAGTCATGCAGGCTTTGGTCTATCTCCTGATATAAAACAGTATAGCAAATTTAGGGAAGGTAAGAAGCACATGTCACTCATAGCCCATTAGTACTGGGCAGGGGTGTCTGCTACAGATATACTCAAGGCTAACCTGGGCAAGTTAGCAAGACCCTATCCTCAAAATAAAATAAAAAGACCTGAGGATGTAGCTCAGTGGTAGAGCACCCCTAGTTTGACACTCAGTACACACACAAAAAAATCCCCCAGCAAAGACTGTAGCTAATATTTAAAAGAATGAAATATTATGCAATGAATTTCAATTTTATCAATGTAGTCAGTCCAATCTGGATAACTGAAATCATTCTTTAAACAATAATAGCTAAAGTTAATTGACTATTGGGCTCTTTGTGCACGTGAACTCACTGGAATCTATCAAAGCACCTAATGTTTATTCTACATATGAAGAGGTTAAGGCAAGGAAGGAGTCAACAGTGTAGCATCACGGAATGGTTCATGGCAGAGCACAGATTCCAGTGCAGCAGGTTGCCGGTACCACACTCTTGGGACTCTGCAGGGCCCAAGGAGCGTGGCTTGTGGTTCACTTCGTTTTGGGACACCTGAGGTTGGGGTTGCCTGGTTTTGTGAGGGATTCCTGTAGTATCTAAATCATATTTTAACATTTGCTGAGATAGTTCGTGGATATGTGCTCACAGAGTGCTAAAACGTCAGGTGCAGGAGTGACGCTCCCTCCCGAGAGGAAGCCCGGAACAGAGTATGGGGTTGGCATTCAGGGGTCTGTGATCTGGTCCTGGCTCCATCACTTTGAGTTGTGTGACTTGGGACAAACACAGCCTGAGTTCATATTCTTTATCAGTTCCCTGGGCCCTGTGCTCCTCATGTATTCCTCTGAGCAGAATAAAGCCAGGCCTCTAGCTCCATTTGGGTTATCGTCATCCCTTAATACCTATGGGGGATTTCTTCTGGGGCACTCATGGATACCAAAACCAGGAGGAAGCTTAAGTCCTTTGTGTAAAATGGCACAGCGTTTGCATATAACCTACATCCTCCCATATATGTTAGAGCAAATCATCCTTGCATGACTTATAATACTTCATACAACATAAATACTATGCAAAGTATTATTAGTCTGTACTGTTTATGGAATTCTGACAAAGAAAACATTCTGTGCATGTTCAGCACAGATGCTTTTTAAAAAATTTGAGTCTGTGCTTTTTTTTCCCCTGTAAATCAAGCCATTTTTATTCTGATACTGTTGATGTCCATGCTTGGTCAAGTCCACAAATGTTGACCCACAGATATAGAAGGCCAGCTACACTCATTTTTGCCTGTTCTTGGCTTCCATTATGATTTTCTGCCTTGCTGTTCAAGCTACACTAATTTGATCTATATATACTGCATCTCTAAGTGGGGTGATGAGAACTGGGTGATGGGAGTGAGAAGTTGCCTGCTGCAAGACAGAACCTCTGCTGGAGAAGCACAACCAGATGCTGTACCTACACAGCACTCAAGGAGACCAGGAGGAGGCAGCAGCACCAAGGAAGAAGCAGGCAAGTTACTTTCTAACTTACAAAATATTTCATCCTAGAAATGATGTTCCCAGCAGCCATGAAAGATGAGCACCTGGCCATTCGGGGTTGGGAGGACTTGGGGAGGGGGAGGCATGAGAGAGGGAGAGGCATGAGATGATGCATGGACTTGAGCTGACGCTGTTTGGGGATTATAAAAGTCACTGGATGAGGTCCAAGGAGGTCCACCTGAAGGGGAGTTGAGGACCTCCAACTCCACTGCCGCCATGGAGTAGGTTTGCCAGCTTTCATCACAGTAAGGACTTAAGGATGCATCAACTAGAGGCATAGGCTGATTTATTCAGCAGAATCAAAGATGTACACACTCAGAAAGGACTGTGGGTGCTCAAGGGATGAGAGGCATTGTGGTCTGGGGTTGGGGGTTTTTTATGTGTTGTTGTTGTTGTTTTGAGTCAGGATCTCATTATGTAGCCCAGGCTGGTCTTGAACTCATGCTGATCCTCCCGCCTCAGCCTCCCAAGTGCTGGGATTATAGCAGCACCATACCCGGTTTTTATGTGGTCTTTGAGATGTGATTTAGGATGTACATTCCCAGTGTCTGTTAGGTTATGTGTTAGTGGGCTGGGTTAGGATGCAAATCATTTGCATGTGTTTGAAATTAGAGATATGGTACCCAGTTTGGGCTGCTTCTTTGAGGGTGGAAATCTGTGGAATTGTTGCATCTAAAATATCAGAAGAAAAGCAAGGCCCAAATTACAGGCTTATTATTTTTTAAGACTCTTAGGAATTTTGGAATTGCCTGGAAGTGAAAAGAGAAGCCACTGTAACCCCAGGCAACTTTCACTGTGTCCTCAAGTTGCAGCTTCCTTTCTTTCTTCTCCCTCTCTCTCTCCTCTCTCTCTTCTTTTTCTTCCTCCTCCTCTTCCCTCTCCTCCTCCTTCTCCTCCTTCTTTTTGCAGTACCAGGGATTGAAGCCAAGGCCTTCACACTGAGCTACGTCCCTGCCCTAAGTTGCCCAGGCTGCACTCAAACTTGTCATTCTCCTCCCTCAGCCTCCCGGAGTACACCATTGTGCCTAGTTTACAGTTTTCTTTAAAAGCACGGTTGTAAAATTACTATTTTTCTTGTCTTCTTTCTACTTATCTTTATTTCCTAAATCCTCAAAAAGGCCTTAATTTCTGATCTCATTTATGTTAATTCTCTTTCAGTAGAGCAACACCATAGGACATCTAAGTACATATCCTGGCTCCTAACACAAATTACAACCTACCAAACTACACCTTAGGCAGGTAGAATACTCTGATTTGAAATTAAGACATGCAACTAACATTAGAAATAATGAATCACAAGAAATCAATATTCCTCCAGAGAGAAGCAAGATGTTATTTACTGAATACAAATTTCCCAGGACCATAGAACTTTTCAGTTTGTCTTTTTTAAATTGAAGGTCACAAGAGGGCGCCAGACTTCACCTTTCTTGGTTAAGAAAAGAGGCTTTCTTGCATCGAAAAGTATAGCACAAAATAAAGAGGTCACAGTCCAAGGAAACTAGTGCTTACTACTTCACTTTTGTCTCTGTTCTCTAGTGAAATTGTAAACGTATTTTCATATTATTTTGCTTGAATTTGAGGATTGATTTGTTTACCAAATGTCAGATTTGGGTTTAACAAGAAAATAAAGAGAAGGAAAGGGAAGGGAATAGAAGGAAAGAGAAGGGAAGGAAAGAGGATGAATGACTTCTTATAATTGGATTCAGGCCCAATATTAAAGGATCGAGTAATGAAACTTCTAAGCCATCTTCTTTTTACTCATCTTACAGGCTGAGTAGCCTATTCCTGCTGATAGTTGGTGTGTTTGCTTATTTATTTATCCATGTAACCAATATTTCTTCAGCTTTTATTATGTTTCTAGATGTTGAAATACATAGATATACACATATCCATGTATATACTGTACATATGTTTTATTGTCTGGGAAGAGCCAGAAAAACAAATAAGCAAAGGAGAAATGTGGAAAATGTGATCAGTGTGCTAAGGAAAGTTTTTCTTTCTTTCTTTTGGTAAAAGGGAGAAAGATTTATTCAAAGATAGCTCTGTGGAAATGGAGGGGCCATTTGTCTTAAACCATCATGTTCCTGTGTTAGGGTCTTTTATAGCAAGGAAATGGGAGTGGGGCGAATCCGGTGAGACAGCAGTGACGACCAGGCTTTCTCCATCCCTTCCTGGATCCAGATCTCTTCCTCCCTTGCCTAAGGAAAGGAGATTTGACTTGAGCTCCTGGTGTCAGTATCTGCATATTCTGTTCGCAAGCATCTGGGCTGAGGAGAGGTGGGGGTGGCGGTTTCTGCCCTAGCCCTGAGGAAGTTTGGAGAAGCCACTTCTCTCTAAAGAGAAAAAAACCTAATTTTAAATTCCATTTTGTGGTGTGAGTTACACTCCTTCCTTGCTTTAGTCCAGCCCTCTATCTTGAGTGCTTTGAGCTGTGCCTCGTATGGCTAGTTGTCTCTGTTGGATTGGCAGGTAGAGTCCATGAAAGGTACACTGAAAAGGTACTAAAGATTGTGAGGTTAAATACAAAAGGAAACTGGAGCACCTGCTGGAAAGGCTTTTGGCTTTTAGGCAATCATACATAAGAACCCTCTTTCATAACCTCTGCTACTGTACTTATTTTTGGTTGGGTTGGCATACACGTGACTGTTGCTCATAACTTTCCTGGGTTAAGGAGGAAGCAGTGGAAAGAAGAGGCCTTCAGTTGCCTGTCATTTCCATGGGTTGTTAAAGCTGTTGTGGGAGGGGTGGAGGCCTGGGGCTGGAGGACCTTATCTATCCTTGATCTTGGCTGGGCTGCTGGCTGTGCTGGGAGCTTTCACCTGCCTCTCAGTTGACTCAACTCTGAATTGCCACTGTTGTTCCCAGTGATTTTAAGAGCCTTCTCAGCTTCAACAGCAAATGCACCATTTCAATTTCCATACAAAATTCTTTTTTTTATAGTGGTAAAATATAGATAACCAAACACCACCCAAGACTTTGCAGATGTGTATATGCATGCATGCATGTGTGCACACCTGTGAACAGTGCAGGGACTAGAACCCAGGGCTTCACACATGCTAAATAATCATGCTATCCCTGAGCTACATACCAAGTCCTAAGCCTTTCTTATTGTTTTGCTTTGATTTTGAGACACAGTCTCAAACTCATGATTCCCCTGTCACAACTTTCTGAGTGCTGGGATTATAGGAGTATGCCTCCATGCTGGGCCCTAAGCTGTTTTAAATATGAAATTTAGTAATATTAAGGGCATTCACATTATTGCACAACCACTGCCACCATCCATTTCTAGAACTTTCTCAGCATTTCAAACTGACGCTCTTTACCTGTCAAGCAGTAACTCCTTCCTCCCTGCCTTCTCACCTCTAGCCCTTGGCAACCACCATTCTGCTTTTTGTTTCTGTGAATCTGACCACTGTAGATACCTTGCATAAGTAGAATCACACAATATTTGTCTACCTTATCTCACTTAGCATTGTGACTTCAAGGTTCATTCATGTTGTAGTATGTGTTCGAATTTCCTTCCGTTTTAAGGCTGAATCATATTCCATTGCATGTATCTGGAAAAATTCTTTTGAATTTAATATAGATAGTACAACCGGGGCTATGGTGCTGCTTCCCTCCACTTGCTGCTGGACTTCTTCTCTCCACTCTCCTGAACCTGAGCAATGCTCTAGGGCCACCTCCAACCCTTGTCTCAGGGCTTATTACACTGAGGCAGAGATAAGAAAAGCAAAGACCCCCCCAAGCCAATTCTGGAAAATATCAAAATTCCAAACCATGTGCATCCGATCTGTTGGCATGACCTGCAGAAACCTTTCTTTCTTTCTTTTTCTTTTGTGGTACCTGGGATCAAACTCAGGTCCAGACCTTATGCTTGCGAGGCAGGTGCCGTGCCACTGAGCTAAACCCCCAGCAGAAACCTTTCTCTACCTGGAGTTCATTGAAGGTTCATGCGTATGAACTGCATCTCACACTTTCAATTATAATAGGAAGAATTATGGGAAAGGACCTGTGCAATAAATGCAGCTGACACGGCTCAGGACCCTGTCAATCATGCTGTCAGTCATGCGCTGGAAGACCCAATGGGAGGTGCCCCAGAACCTGGGCAATATTTTAAACCCTCACACCTTACATCCCCAGCATTCATGCCATGTTCCTTCCACAGGCATGAGCCTACTCATTCTAAGCATACTATAGCCTTAATAAACTTTGCTGCTTTTTACTTACCATTCTGTGCTACTTCCAATTCTTAGTTCTTTGGGCCGGAACCTGGGAACCTGTCCCAGACCCCATAATCCACAGTGGTAACAAACTGGCTGGTCTGACCTCACCAACTGCACAGTGAGGAGAACCAAAGCCCTGGCAGAACACACAAGCCCACGTCTCTGCTCTCTGGATCTAGGATGGCCAGTTCAAAACTTGGTGCTGGGAGGCCTGCTACTTCTCCTGAGGCAGCTCATATAGCTCACAGACATGCTTTAGCTCTCATTTTTTCAGGCTATTTGTGCTGCTGCAGCATAATACTAGGGGCTTATAAACAATGAAAACATATTGCACACAGTTCTGGAGGCTATGTAGTCCAAGACCAAGGCACCAGCAGATTTGGTGTTTGGTGAGGGCCTGATTTCTGGCTCACATGTGTCATTTCAGTGTCTTCACATTGTGGAAGGAATCAATGAGTTCTCAGGAGTCTCTTTTATAAAGTTACTAATCCCACCCAGGAGGGATCCACGCTCATAACCTACCTACCTGCCAAAGGTCCCACCTCCCAATATTATTACCTTGAGGTATGGACTTCAACATGTGAATTATGGGAAAACATGTTCAGATCATAACACCTACCTATGAAATAGCTTTTGGTCCTTCTTGTTTGTCAAGTAGAAATCTTGTCTCTTACTCTTATAGGTAAGAACACATCCAAGTATTCCAGACAGAAGAAATCAAGAGAATGAAGGCACACTGCTCTTTTTCCTGTCTTTACCTGAGATACCAGCAAAATGAGAGGCCAGGAGTAAAAAGGGTTGTGTGTTCAGAGTACTTGGAACCTGAATACTCCATTCATGCAGTTTATCAGAGACCAGAAAATCAAGTATGGAAAATGTGGTCTTAATTACTACCATGCGAAATTGCTCAGTGATGTGGTTTTGAGGAATTAGATTTCTGGAAGAAGGAGAAAATCAAAGCCAGTTTGTTCAAATTGAATTTTATGCCTTACTCAAATGTGGACTGGAGGCATGTAGGTGACCATTGGCTGAAAGCATCACTATTGGAAACCAGACAAGGAATATATTGACTTTGAGAGCAGTTTCCAAACCTATTCACAATACAATAATACAGTTTCATTTTTCAAAGGGCCTCATATGTGAGACTCTTGGAGGTTCACAAAGCCTAAATCCCTGCCCTCCTTGAAAACTTTCTGGAGGTATAGAGTGAAAAGCAGACGTGGGGTCTGTGCCCAGTTCACCAGTAGGCCAAAGAATTTCACACTCAGAATAAAGGACACCATTGATATGAGGCTCCACTTTTTCCCTAATTGAAGTAGACTGATAACATAGAATTTTATGTTAGCACACTTCCAATCCATAAAGTGTGAAATAAATTGGGTTGGCTGAACAGAAAACATACAGTCAGGCTTTTGTCTTCCTCTCTGAAGCCCAATTTTCTAGGTAAGCCCAGGAATAGGGTGATGGCTGGGGGTGTGCAGGCTCTGGATCAGACTGCACAGTTCAAACCCCAGTTCACCCTTTTCTAGATATGCAGCCTTGGGTGGCTCATCAAATTCTGTGCAGTTCAGTTTTCTGTGAGCTGGAAATAATAATAGTATCTCCATCAGAGGGTTTTATGAGAATAAATTAAATGATAAATATGAGGCCCCTGGCACAATGGTATCATTGTTAAGTAGCTTTAGATTAAATCCTGTGTCTTAGCCTACTAATCTCTTTGAAGCTTTTTCCCTCTTAATACTGGGGATCAAACCCAAGGCCTTGCACATGCTAGGCAAGGGCTCTACCACTCAGCTACATCCTAGCACCTACTAATCCCTAAGCAGATACAATGAAGGAGGCAGCATGCTGTGTAGAAAAGCAATAGGTCCTGCTTTGGTGTCACTGCTTGATTTTGGAAACATCATTACATTTCTCCATTCAAAGCTTAGTTTGATCATCTGTATCACCATAAAGTAGGTATGAACTTTATTCTACAGATTTGGGTGGATTCATTACTTTTGTTCCCCAAAGCCAGATAACTTTGACACTGGGACCACTTGAGAGGGAAAAAATATGGCTTTAGTCCTGTTGATTTCCCTCCCCCAGGAGCATTTTGGAAAAGGGTGCAGATCTTCAGTTCGTAGGCTGTTCTGGTGCCTGGTCCTTTGCCAGGTCCCCTGAGATTGGTCACTCTGATCCTTCTTTGACAAACTTGAACACTGGTTCTTGGTCAGGGACAAGCACTTCTAGTGAATTATTCACCCACCCTTGATGTTCCACCAGAGCATTACTTTCCAAGGCTCTGTTGCTCACTAGAGATGCTGCAAGGTCAGGGACCCAGGTAATTACTCCATCTATGTTCCTCCAGCCACTCTGTTCTTTTTTTTAAATTTAATTTTATTGGTACATTTTAGTATACAATATAATGACATTCATCATTGGAAATTTGCACCTTTACATAATCTCTCTTAGTTCTTATTCAGCCACTCTGTTCTTGAAGCATCCACAACTTTACCTTCAAAGAAGTCACTCTTCTATACCCTTTATGGGAAGACAGAGGAGACCCCCAGTGGGTTCTTCAGAGCAAATTCCAGCAAAGTGATTAGGGGCTCTCTCCAAAACACCTCTGCTCTGGGTCTTGAAGCAAATCAACACAGAGGACCAGCCACCTTTTAGAATCAAAGGAGAACATAAAGATCAAATGAAAATGCAACACAAATTTACATTTCAAGGAATCTTCCTTCTAATGAGTTGATCTAGCTTGATGATTCTGTTTTTTTCCCCTCCTATAATAATTATATACTGTTTCAAAATATCATATCTGAATATCACATGATTATGAGATAATTTATTAAGTGATTGCTTGTACAGATTTATCTTAACTAAATGTAGCTCCATTAGGCCTTTTGAAATAATGACTGTCATGCCAAGAGAATCCACTCCAGGATACCGCCATTCACACATAGAGGATCAAGACAAATTCCGTGACATCACCTGTGCTGGGTTCTGGAATACTCACAGGACAGTGAGGCAGAGGTGACCACAGCCCCTAGTCTGCCCATTGCCCCTAGATAAGGCCCACACCTGGATAAGTGTACAAATCCACAATTTTATTTTAGCAGAGACTTTTCCCTCACTGCCTACATTGTACAGGACAAATGTGGGGAAGTGTCTTCAGTGAGAATACCCAGATTGCATGGCCAACCAGCTCCAAGCTTGTCTCAGAACACCAGATCCTCTGCCATGAGGAACCTTGAGACCCATGGAACCATATAACTACCTCTGCATACCCTCAAAAGACACATAATACAACTTGAACACGGAAGAAGTCACCTGTCCAGTAGAAAGCTGACCTTGGGCAACCCCTGTCTCACAGAAAGGGGTCCTATGTTGTCCAGGAAACCTTTGGTGAGTACACTAGTGACTTCCAAGACCAGCTGGAATATAATGAAACTTACCCCCAGATCTCCACTCCTACCCTTAGGGATGACAGGGTGAGTAATTCTATCAAAAATTAAAGGCTAGCACCCTACATGTGTCTTCTTCACCTCACCCTTCTCTATTGTTTTGGCTGATTCTGTGCCTTTGAGCTTCTCCATAGTGTTTCTGAAACTTTTCCAGAATCATCAGTTCCCACCCATGTACTTCAAGTGTGGCCTCCTCCCTCCAGCATTCCTGGAATGCTGAGTAGATACAGGCTCTGAGCCCCCACTGTGGACCTCCTGCTTTTTAGCAAAGCCTCAAGGGTTCCTGTGCAGGTGAAGTTTGTCTATACATGGTATACACAGGCCCAGGGGTAGGGCTTCCCAAAACTCCTGTGCCAAACAACTACTTTTCTAAATTTCCAATCCAAGGGGGACCAGCACTTTCATAAAAGAACGAAGCATGAGTTTTTAGAAAAATGAATTTAAAATACATAAAATAATGAAGTTCCATTTTTATTATTAATCAGTGAAATACAATTACATTTTAGCAAATCTAATTGGAACAAATACATTAAAAAATTATAAAAACTATACTGGCATATTTGAAAAATATAGATTTAGACAATAACAAGAATCAGTTTTACATTTGTAACTTTTTTCTGTGCTTCAGTTATAACTAAGCAAATAACAGTGAGTGAAATTATTTCTCCATTGTAAATGCTTTTGTACATGCTCTCAATAAATATCATGCATATCAATATTCAAAGTTTTTAATATAACAGTTATGTGTTTATTTCTTGTTAGCTAAGTCGCGTTAATAGCAACACTACTTCTAAGTTCTTTTTTTTTTCCATTTTCTCTTTTTGTTTTCAATGTTGTTAAACCTAGAGACTCACACACACTGGGCGAGCACTCTACCACTGAGTGACACCCCAGCTGCTGTGTTTGTTTTAATATTACACATAGTAGAAAAAACATATAGTCTCCAAGAGATATATTGAGCAGAATGGAAGATGAGATTTCAAAGGAATTTCATCAAGAAAACAAAGCAAGTAGTGCTGTATTTTCAAAAGGTTATCTCTAGCCTTTCGACAGTATCAAGTTCTAACAAGCTTACCCTGTATATGTAAGTATGATTAACCTTTGATCAAAGAAATAGATCCCAGATTTTATACTTCTGGATTAGAGTTGGCAAACTAACCTCCAAGTATCCAAGCTATAATGAGTACCTGTGGCAGAGGAGTTGTATACAGCTCATATTTGCTTCAGCTACCAGCAGGAATCTGACAACCTCCAAACTGGTCTACACTCTGCTCGGATTCTCAATGTCTGTGCATATATTCAGTGGGTTGATAGCAGTTCTACCAGTGTGAGCCCTACAGTTTGGAAGGCAGTCGTGTTCACCACTATTCTGCCAACATGGATACAAAAGCTACACTGCTCTACACACTAAGCCAAGGCTCCTGGGCAGCTCCCTGAGTTGATAGAAAGAGTAGGGTCTCTTGTCCTTCTTCTTCTACATATGAAAGCTTTTTGTTTGTTTTCTTGGTTTTTGTTTTGTGAGCGTGGTACTGAGGATTGAAACCAGGGCTTCAATCCCACTGAACTACATCTCCAGCCCTTTTTAATTTAATTTTTTTTTTTTTTTTTACTTTGAGGCAGAGTCTAAGTCACTAAATTGTTCATGCTGGCCTTGAACTTGTTCTCCTCTTGCCTCAGCCTCCCAGAGTCCTGAGATTACAAATATGTGCCACCATGGCCAGGGCACTAAAAGCTTTTTTTGTGTGTCTTCATCTGCAGGCAACTTTTTCTATCAGTCTTGAGAAAATTCTCTCTTCCTTTGCCTACATTATTTCTTTTTTTTTTTTTTTGGTGCCGGGGATCAAACTTGGGTCCTTGCGCTTGCGCAGCAGGCTGCGAAACCACTGAGCTAAATCCCAGGCCCTTTTGCCTACGTTATTAAACCTTTCTTTCTTGATATCCCCTGAACAGTCACTGTAGCATATACCTTTCACAGCCTCCTGAATTGTTTTATTTGCTTGTAGGACCCCAAATTTAGGGATGAACCTATATCTCAGGAAAATTGAACCTAATTAAAGGATGTTATAAAAGATAAAATCGTAAGTCTCATTCAAATACAAAATGAACCCATGTCAAAGATTTTATCTAACATCATTAATGGGGAACAAGCCAATGAGATGTTATTAGCAGTTCAAAGAAGCAGCCAAATAATCACACATACAGGCAGATAAGCACTGCTGTGGCGAATTTATAAACTGATGCCCAATCAGGCCACCATAAGGCAATGCTCTATTACTATTCCTTGCACATAGCCTGCTTGATTTTAAGATGGGAATTATTTACATTACCATCAGTTTTCCACATCTTACAGAGTTCTTATAGAGTACTCAAATAGTTTAAAGACGTTGGAAAGTGCAGAAAATGTGGAAGGGTTGCTGGATCTATAATCTTTTGTGCTCATTTCAAAATCTTTTCCAATTTATCCTGCTGACCTAACTCCAGCTGTCAACCCTGATCAGCAAAAGCCAGCTAATGGTGATTCCATGTCCCTTTCCAAGTGAATGCTTTAGAGGTGGACTGTGACCTAGTTATCACCAGTAAGATTTAAGAGGGGTGTTGGGATGGAGGAGTTATAAGTTTTTGCTGGAGAAGGTGACATTTTGCTTCCTGTGGATATCATCTGAACCTCAAGAACCTTGCTACAAAACCTTGAAGGAAGCCTAGTTTAAAAGGAGGCATTACCAGGAATGAATCTGTAAAGAAGTAGAAATGGAGTCCAGGAGTTGTCCTATGTCTGGACTTTTTTGTTAGATAGCAAGCTTCCTGATGGAGTTAGATTTTGTAACTTGCAGCTGACAGCACCCAGGTGACTGCTTTCCCAGGAATGAAAACCCTGTGCCTCCCTAGGTCATCTGAAGCCTGAATGGTGTGGTGGAAATGCCACCAAAGTATGAACTGCGAAGGGATTGCAATTCCAAGCAATCCAAAACCCTTCTCACTAGATGTCTGTCCTCGGGCGAGTTATTTTAACTCTAAACTGTAGTTTCATCTTCTGAGGAAACTGTATTACTGTATTACCCAACTCCCGAAGCTTTGGGGAAGATTAAAAGAGATGATATAATGCTAACTAAACAACATACTTTTCTTTAATCTTGAGAGTGTGTGTGTGTGTGTGTGTGTGTATGTTACTGGGGACTGAAAACGGGGCCTTTCCCACTGAGCTACATCTCCCACCCTTTTTATTTTGAGACAGGATCTCACTAAGTTGCCTAGGCTGGGCTCCAATATTTGTGATTCTCCTGCCTCAGCCTCCCAGAATGCTAGGTTTACAGACATGCACCACCACACCTGGCTCCTAAACACTACAAAATATTGATGGCCTCTGGCAGACTCCTTTTCTCATCACCAGTGAGGACTATACCAGGTACAAGGTCCAAAGTTTTCTCCCCCAACCCTCTAATTTTGCTTCTGTACGTTTTCAAGTTTTATCTGCTTTGAACTTTTCTTTCTTTAAGCTCCCAGGTATGCTGGTTTCTCTCCTTCTCCTGCTTCTCTTTCAGAAGAACTTGGAGAAAAATGTTTTCTGAGAACCCTTCTCAGAGAGTCTGGTATAAAGTTGGAGGAAGAAGTTTTTTAGGTGCCTTGGATTGAGAGTGCGCGTAGAAATAAACGTTCACATTTTGTTCTCAAACAACATTCTAGATCACTGAATTTCAGGGAGCTGCTGGGGAGACCCTGAGCACTGTGTTAACGAGGCGAAGGAGGAGCTGGTGGGAGAACCATCACCCCAGGAGACTTCATCAAGCCATGAGTTTAGGAGGCCATGGCTGACCTCTTCTGCACCTTCCTCATGAAACAGCCAGTGAACCCTTCTTTGTGCACTGCTGCTTTCAGGGCGAGCAGGCTGTTTCGGGTACCTCCCAGGAGGCGCTCTGGCCCTTGATGGATTGTCAGGAAGCGGAAGTAGAGACTGAAGAGTGGTAGTTCTGGAAAGATACTTCTGTCTTCCCTTGACCTAGTCATTTACTAACCACCAGCCCTCTCCTTCCTCTGGAGCACCTTCCCTGATGTCTGCACGCGGCCACCTTCCTCTGCGGTGGTCAGGCTCTGCTCTTTCTGCTGCCTATGCTCCCAGCCTCCAGACCAAGGCTGGCTCACACAGAATGACTAGTTGGTTAGCATTTGCCATGTTTATGTGTGCTGATCACAGTGCTAGGTGCCCAATTTCACTCAGTCCTTTTTACAGTTCCACAATGTAAATGCTGTTGTTACTGCTAGGTCACAGAAAGCAGCCTGTAATTTGCTGGTTTGACTGACCATGGGCTTGAACTATTACTGCAAACAAGCAGCTGGTCCAAGTCAGGGGGAAGACAAGAACCTGGCTGCCAGGTGCCCTCTGCCTTTATACTTCTGCTGCACGTTTTATTTAAAAACTGAATGTGTGTAAATTATTAAAGTTATCCGAAATTGACTTCAGGTCTTAGATAATCTCCTTTTTCAGCCTAAGAATAATTATGAAGCAATAACACAGCCACAGAAAAGTGAAAGTTGGAGTAATTATTATTATTTCTATTTCTATTTCTTTATCTTTTCCCCCCATTGATGCTGTTTTGTAATCACAATAGAGTACATGTCAATGTAAAGATGGGCAGCAGAATCAAATTTCCACTTTAAATCCTTTACATCTTGGGGAATAATAATGATGAGCAGCTTGAATTTTAGAGATTGAATAGAGAACAGAATAGAGAATGGAAATTGTACTATAAAGCAAATAGCTGTGTTTTCTTTTCCTTTTTTTTTCTTCAGTACTGAGGATCAAAGCCAGGGATATTCTACCATGAAGCTAAATGCCTAGCCCTTTGTATTTGTATTTTGAGAGAGAGTTTCAATAAATTGTCTAGGCAAGACTTGAACTTGCAGTCCTCCTGCCTCAGCCTCCCTCAGTGCTGGGATTACAGGTATGTGCCACTGTGCCCAATTGGTTTTTAAATTATTTTATAGATTTGTATACTGTTTGAATAGATTAGAATTTTGGTGTAGATATATGTTTATCTTATTCTGATTTAAAATAAACACGTGTTATCTGCTTGAATGTTTATAATGAAGTATTATCTTTCTATTTTCTCTAATTTCAATTAATTAGTAAAATTGTTATTCTTGATTTTTGTCAGTAAAATTGATTTTGTTGGTAAAATTGTTATTCTACCATATCTTGGCTTTGTTGTGATCAAGATGTAAAAGAATCTATAAGGAGGACTCTCAATATCTAATTTTAAGGCTTAATATAAAGTACAGTAGTCAACAGAGTACAGTTTTGGAGAAAGGATAGACTTACAGAACAATAGGGTGGAAGAGAGTCCAAAAACACACCCATACATACATGGTCAATTGATTTTTGACAAAGATAGGCAATTCACCAGAGAAAAGATAGTCTTTTCAACAAATATGCTGGAATAGTTGCATATCTATATGGAAAAAAATGAATCCTGATCACCACTTATTCCATAAGTGGAAATTAACCCAAAATGTATCATATAAAACTTATAACTCTAAAAATTCCATAAGAAAACATAGGAGGAAATCTTTGTGACCTGCATTAAGAACTGGTACTTTAGAAACTACAACAAAAGGCTTCATCCATAGAAAAAAAGGCATATTGGACTTTATCAAAATTAAGAACTGATTTTTGAAAGATTTTGTAAAAAAAATTAAAAGACAAGTCAGACTGAGAGGAAATATTTGCAAATTACATGCCTGATAAAATAGATGTATTCAGCATGTATAAAGAATTTTTAAAACTCAGTAGTAGAAAAACAATATTTTTTTTTAAAGGGAGAAAGTATTTGAACAGACATTTGACTGAGGGAGACAGATAATGGGAAAGAAGGAAGGAAAAGGTGGTGATTACTAACACCATTAGGCATAAAGAAAATACAAACTAAGGAGTCAGAATGGGCATACCTGTGACACAATCCCAGCACTTGAGAGGTGAGGCGGGAGGATCGCCCTGAGTTCAAGGCCAACCTGAACTAAAATATAAACTAAGACCACATCTTTGAGATAGACATCTAACTAACAACACAAATTTTTCTGAACTAAGGAATAGATAAATAAATTATACCCTAAGTATCCATAAGTAGCTATCGGGGCATCTACCCAGGTTTCTCCACGAGGCCTGGGCTGCTTATGGCACCACCACAAATATTTTTTATTTAGATGTAAACAAATTTGTCAAATTTTGACATCTGGCTTATGTTTTCAAGATTGTGTTTGAGAAGTTCTTTGTCACGTTATGTCACTAAGTAGGAGATACAATATAGAGGGGCAGCCAGGTGCCCCAGCAGACTGAAGAATGGATTGAGGCACATACTCTCATTTGGGATTAATGTGATTCTGGATCCTTAAATGATCACACAGAGCAGAGCTTCTGGCCAAGCTGAATAGTCACCTAGGAATTGTTATGTGATAGAAATAAGCTTTTATATTTCTATTTAAAAGTTATAGTCTCATATATTTTTATTTATTTGACTGAACCCAGGGCCTTTGCACTGGGCTACATCCCCAACCCTTTTTTATTTTTTGAGACAGGGTCTCACTAAGTTGCAAGTAGCCCAGCCAAGGCTCGAATTTATGATCCTCCTGCTTCAGCCTTCCAAAGTGCTGGGATTACAGGTATGTGCTATTACAACCGCTCATATTTTTTATTTCTTACAGGAATATTTCTATTTAATTAGCTTTGGTCTCCTTGTTAAAGAACATTAACTTTGCCTTAACTCACATGTCTGTCTTATGGAGAAAGAAATGAAGCTTGATGATCAGACATCTTTCCCAAGTTTATACAGCAGATGGAAAACCTTCCAGTAATTCAATCCTAGATATCAGAGACTGTATTTTTTTTCTCCTAAAGTTAGTTTTGCTTTCCTTTTTTTTTTCTGTTAGTTTTTTTCTCAGAATTTCAAATATTCCCATGAATTTTCATGCTAGCTTTACTATTTTCAAAGGTAGTTCAGAAAATCTATGGTATGAATGGTGAGGTGCCAATAATAAAATATAAAACACTGTCTTTTAAATGATCATCCTGATGTGAATGGTAATTGTTAGTGGACAAACTTCAGAAAAGCCACAGAGAATCTCTGTCCGCTGGAAGGCCTGGACTTAGTGGTGGCACACACTGCAGTGAGAGCAAGGGGGACAGGCTGCTGAGGAAGAACTGACGTTGGACACCAGCCAGAACTCTTACATTGGTACACTCAGATGAAAACATTATGAAATACTCATACAAACTATTCCACGGACCCTTTGAAGATATCGAGTGACAAGTGTTGCCTTAGCTGTTACAATAGCAGAGAACTAAAATTGTTTTACAATCATCATAGCAATCTATTCCAACCATCATCTGGTGAGGTAGATAACTGTAATAATTTAAGACATGAGGAAACAGATGAAGTAACTCCACAGGATGGAGGAACTCCTGGACATACCCTCAGGAGTTGTTTGTTTGTTAGGTGAGTGCTGATAGAGTCCGCCAGTGGAATCCAGTTCTCTTAGACAGTCCTGCAATCTAAGGACTAGCCAAATGCTCAGGGCTATGAGGAGTTTAAACAGCCATGACGTATGAGGAAGACAAATCTAAATAAATGCACATTCTAAAAGTATCAGAATGCTTAATGGTAACTCTTGAAGGTATTTCTTACAGATAATGGAGAGCATAAGAAAAGTGAAAGTACGTAGAGAAAAACATTGGTCATGGAAACGAGTTAACAGAGGAAGTTTTTTGGGGATCTGCTAGGGAGAAATTGGACATGGAAAAGAACAGAAGCCATCAGTTTAGAGGTGTTCAAAGTTTGGGGAATCTCCCTGACCACAAATGAACTCCTCAGCATTCTATTCAGTGGCCAGTTCTTGAAGGTAATCTTAGTGGCCTGGAGCTCTCTGTGGGCTCAAGATTGGATACACTCTGAAGTTCCATTGCCTTTGCTTTAGGGGATTGTTCTGTGAAACAGCTTTGTGTTCTTAAAATTATGAGTTTTTTTCAACTAAAGAAGATATTTAAATACCGATTATAAACATTTCTTCTGGTTACTAATAATCAGTAATGAAGACACTTTAGATAATTCTACATAACTTCACTTTGACGTCTATACACATACATTCCAAGAACCCAAGACCCTAAAAATTCTGTCAGCAGATACCCAGACCCTAAATATATGCCTGGAGATGGATGGATGATGAATAGTTGGTGGTCCCAACCCTAGGCTAGCAGGACTGAGTAGCAGAAGACTATCTTTGTGTGTGTGTGTTGCTATACCAGATTACCTTAGGATGAGTATTTTATAAAGAAAAGTTGTTTTATCTTGCAGTCTGGAGGTTCAAGGCCATGGTGCTAGCATTGGCCTAGCTCTGGTGGGGGCCTTCTGGGTATGTCACAGCAACATGCAGATGAAATCATGGTAGATTGCATATGGAGAAGATCACATGGTGAGACAGGAAGCAAGAGGGATTCAGGAGGCAGGCTCTGTCTTTGTACAACTCGCTTTGGTGGGAACCAACCAAGTTTCCATGGAAGCTACAGTAACCCATTCCTAGGATGACTCATGCCCCAATGAACTAATCACCTTCTACCAGGCCCCAGGTCTTAGAGTTTCCACCATCTAAACCCTGCCACACTGAGGACCAAGATACCAGTGCATGACCCATTAGTAGACATACTTCAAACCTTATCCCAATCATAGCAGTGGGTTGGGGGTTTTTTTCTTGTTTATGTTATTGTCCCCTTATAAAAACTTAGACACCCATGTTTATAGTGGCACAATTCATGTTAGCTAAAGCTTGGAAACAGCCCAAGTGCCCATCAACTGGAAACTGGATAAAGAAAATGTGTCTTTTTGTAAAATGGAGTACTGCTCAGCCATAAAGAATGAGAAACTAGAGACATTTATAGCTAAATGGATGCATATTGAGGCCATGCTCTTAAGTGAAATAAATAGGACACATATGTGTAAATACCAAATAGTTTCTCTAGTGTGAGAAACTGAAAGTGTAAATAAAGATTAAAATGAATAATTGATAATTTGAAATAGGAAGAAAAGGTCCAAAGGGATAGGGGAAGTGGGAGAGGAAAGGAAAGGGAAGGAAAGGAAAAATTATGAGAAAAGAAAAAAATGGAAACAAAGTCTATGTAAATAGGGAAGGGTGAAGAACCAAGATACATCATGTACAGGTACAAGCACCCAGTGATAAATGTAAATGTATTGTATACCTAAAATGTACCAACAAAAGAATTTAAGCAAAAATAAAAAATAAAATACAAAAAAACCCCTTAGATACAAGAAATAAAATAGAATTCAATTAGTAGAACCAGGGTGGTTTTATGGTTTGTTCATTTTTTATTTTTTGAGACAGGGTCTCACTATGTAGTCCAAACTGGACTTGACTTGATATATATAACCCAAGCTAGGCTCAAACTTGTGTTCCTCCTGACTCAGCCTCCAGAGTGGTGAGATTGTTGGCACATATCACCATGGTCAGCTACTGGGACCATCCCAGGGTCAATACAGACCTACTTAGAGCAAGCAACCTAAAGTTAGACTAACAATGAAAATGACTTCATATTTAGCCAAGAATACTAGACTCGGCAGTTTAAAGGTAGGGTAGGGGTCAAGGATGTAGCTCAGTGGTAGAGTACTTCCCTCGGAATGCTCTAGGCCCTGGGTTCAATCCCTAGCACCACACCCAAAACAACAACAAAAACCCAGTAAAGTCAGAGTAGATCTTTCAGGCTAGGGCCTCATTGAATGAATAGCTGAAGATCTAATTGTCCAATTAGTGGAGAAGAAGTTATAAGAAGCTGGAGTCTACCCCCAGCTATTATGGGGAGCTAATTGAACTTGAGTTTACTTGTTAAGGTGAATTAGCAGGTATTGTGAACTAGTTTTTCCCCCCAGGGAGTAGCTCTCAAAAAGCAAATTAGGGCAATTAAGTCCATCCATCAGTAGGCCAAACCACCCTGTAGAGCAGCAGTCTTCTGAACATTTAAAAAAATAGCATACAGCTATCAATTAAAAATTTTTAGTACTTTCATTTACATTAATTCATCTATTTATAAGGCATGCTCATGTATAATTTTCCTAAAATTTAAAACATTATGAAACTACATATTAAAAATGGAAACAAAAACCAGAAAGTTAGATAGAATAAAGAATACACAGGAAAAAAAAGAATACACAGAAATTGTAATATGATTCTCTCACACTCTGGTACCTTGTTGTGGGCCCTTCAGCCTGAGCATGTCCTGTTTTGGAGATCTTTACTTTTACAATACTAATGGTGAGTTACATGGTCCAAATGGCATGACTGAGTTTTTAAACTACTTACACCAGGTCTGGAAACATGATTTTTATTTTTCCATTCATTAATCTGACAGTGCTGGCTCTACATAGATCTATCTTGGGTGTTTGAATTATTCTGATTAATGGCAGAGAGCACTGGCCTCAGATGTTGTTCTGCCTGGATATTCCTTTCAAAGCTACAGTGCACTGCTTTATTTTCTGCATAAAGAATATTAGGCTCCAGCTGCTGAGGTCAAAGGCCAAATGAAACCTCACTTGATCCTGAATCCAGGGATTCTCCTAACACCTGGGACTCAGGTTTGGAGCCAGAATCTACTATTCCCTGGAGATCAAGTGCCCTGGGATCAGCTGACAAACACATCTGGACATGAAAATCCTGGCACAGCAATCCCAGAGGTGCCTCACAGGACTGCATTGTACTTTCCAGTTTCCTACACAGTAAGCATGAGCTTCAGACCCTCGCCAAAATCCTTACTTACCCTTTCAACTTTTTGGGGACTTTCTGGATGCTTTGATATCCACTTCTTTATAGACTTTTTAAAAAAAAAACTGCTTTATTAATACATAACTCATATTTCATAAATTCATCCATGTAAATTAATTCAGTGATTCTTGGTACATTTGCAGCTATGTGAAACCATCACCACAATCAATTTTAGAACATTTTTCTTCTTTTTTTAAACAGTGTTTCACTACGTGGACCCGGGTGAATTCCAACTCACAGTCCTCCTGCCTCAGCTTCTCTAGTGCTGGGACTATAGGCGTGCACTACCACATCCACCCAGAGCATTTTCATCATTCCAGCAACAAGCCCATTAGCAGTCACTACCCTGTTTACCCTGGTACATTCCTGTCCCCTTTTCCCCACAGCTCTAGGTAACCACTAATCTACTTTGTCTCTAGAGATTTGCCTGTGGTGGACATTGGATATAAGCAGAATCATATAATATGTGGTCTTTTGTGCCTGGTTTATTTTACTTATCATGTTTTCAAAGTTCATCCATGTTATAGTATGTATCAGTACTTAATTTCTTTTTGTTGCCAAGTAATATTGCATCATGTGGACATTCCACATTTTATTTATCCATTCTTCAGGTGATGGATATTTGAGTTCTTTTTGGCTAATATGATTACAGCTGACATAAATATTTATGTACAATTTTCTGTATGCATGTAGGTTTTCCTTTCTCTTGGGTATATACCTACAGTAGGAGCATAAAGGGACACATGGTAACTCTATGTTTAACTTTCTGAGGATATACTTTTCCAAAGTTGTTGCAGTATTGTGTTTCCACCAATAGGGTATGAAGGTTCTGGTTTCTCCTCATCATTAGTTTTCTTTTGGATCATATCACCCTAGTAAGTGTGCAGTGGGATCTCATTATTGATTTGATTTGTTGCTCCCCAGTGATCAATAACTTTGAGCTTCTTTGAATAACCAGTAGATCATTTGGCCACTTATACATGAGCTGAAGAATGTTTATTCAAATCTTTTTCCCATTCACATTGGATTATTTTTCACTATTCAGCTGTAAAACTTCTTTATATATTCTGATACAAGTCCTTAGATACATGTCTTGTAAAAACTCTCATTAAGCAGTTATCATTTTACTTTCTTAATGATGTTCTTTGAAGAATAAACATTTTTAATTTTCATGTTATCCAATTTTTTCACTGCTTGTGCTTTTGGTATTATAGTTAGGAATTGCTCAATCCAAGACCACAAAGAGGCCTGTGTTTTCTTTTAAGAGTTTCACAATTTTAGCTCTTAAAGTTAGGTCTTTGATCAGTTTGGGGTTAATTTTTCTGTATGGCGTGAAGGAAACATACAACTTCATTCTTTTGCATGTAGATACCCTGTTATCTCAGAACCATTTGTTGAAAAAGTTGTTCTTTTTCCCCTGTTGAATTGTGTTGGCAGCTTAGTTGAAAATCATTTAACTGTAAAGGCGAGAATTTATTCCTGGATTCTCCCATTATATTCCACCGATTCACAGTCTCCTACTGTTTACTTGCTAAAAATTATTTTTTAGGAAGAACACTAAGATTTCTGACGCCCGTGGAGAAATTACCAGGCTGCGCAGGTGCACTGACAGGACGCGGCCAAGGGTTGCAGCCAGGGATGGGCTCCAGCCCCAGCTGCACGGTTCTGGACCACAATGGGCAACGAGGGGCGGGGCGGCGAAAGGAGGCAGTGTGAACGGGTGCTGCGCCCCGAGAGTCGTCCCCACTTCCCTGACTGTGCCCCTCGGCGGAGACGCAGGACATCTGGCTCACTGCTCAGCATCCTTAGAAACTCCGACCTGCTGAAGGGCTCCTCACTGTATGGGCCCGCTCAGAGGCGCTGTCCCCTGCCACAGCCGTGAAGGAGGAAACGCTCGCTGTGGAAAGACCAGACTCCTTGATGATACAGCCAGGGAATGCAGCAGCAGAGTCTAGTGGCCCCTAGGCTGCTCTGGGGACCGCACCCACACCACTTCCGGGCCTCCCAACAAGGCCTGGATCCGGCACCATACACTGTTGGGGACATCTGGGCAGGAGGAAGACAGACTCACAGCACTTAAGGGTCCGGTCCTGTGGTACTCAGGCGAGGACAATGTGACACAGGGTCTGCATTTCTGCCCTACAGGCAGCTCAGAGCCTTGTCCTTTCTGGAAGCGCTTTCAGTTGTTTGTTGCTGGGAAGGCTTGCTAGGTCTCTGACAAAAGTCACTTCCTTGGCCTGACTTCTAGGACTAGGTTACCACCTCTCACTGCTCAAGCAGGTGCAGGCAGGATGAAAAACAGCAAAAACAGTGATCATCTTTCAGGAGCATCAGTTCTGTTGTAAGATTTGGGAGAAATAGAAATTTATTAAGCATCATTTCCACTATCCCAGAAACACTGGAGAAAGGACAGAGAAGAGCAGGGCAGGAGGAAGTGTCCCAGGGCCCTCTGAACCACACAGAGCTCCAGGTGCCCTCTTGACAGGAATCCCATGTGGAGAGGCCTGCAGCACTTTGCACACATCTCTTCTGAGTTGGACCTGAGCACACCGCAGCTTGGATGTCCTCCCCCACTCCCTCCTAAAGTGATTAAATCCTTGCCTGGCAAATCCCCATTGCCATGAAGTTTGTGTCTGTGGAGGTCCGAGTGGGTTCTCATGGATCTGCACTTAAAATGCAAAGACACATGTGAAATGGACACTCACTTAAATGAACTAGGACTCATCATTCTTGGCTGTGGTCTACTACGGCCCTCCTCTGCAGTAGGTCTTCCAGCTGACTCCCGTCCCTCTGAAACTGTTTTGACTTGACAATTGACGATGACATCATCAAAACACAGATAACAGTCAGGCTGCACTGCTGGACTGCCCGGCCTCCTTGAATTTTATTCGTGTCTCTGCAGTCCAGTATTTTATTGGACCCACTTTGTTTTGATGTCCATGGTTCTTCTTCCATGCCAGTAGGTGGTGGCAGCACAGGGCCTGAAGACAGGCTGCAATCCCCTTCACTTCCTTCCAGCCCTATCTCCCATTGCTGGCAGAGGCTGGGGGGTGGGGTGCAGGCACTGGAATGGGGTGCCTCCAGGATACTACGCTGGCAAGCTGTGGTGCAAGAGTAGGGCCTGCAGAGGTGAATGGGAGGTGGGGAGTCTCTGCCACCCTGCGGCCTTGTGGGCTTCATCCTGGGGAGGAAGGGGTCAGTACAGGCAGCAGGCTTCCTGGTCCTCCTATTTGGGAAGAGCACCAAGGGGGCAGAATCTGGGGTGGGGGGTGCAGGCTTCACCCAATGTACTTGGTGCCCAGCATCAAGAATGTGGTCATTTGGTGGTCAGATTTCTTTAGCCTTACACTAATCCTCAGTGGGTTATATCCTATCTGGGCCATGACCCACACAATTGTAGCCTTTGTGCAATTGGGGAGCAACTCAAGATGAAGACTAGGTTCACCCTGCAGAGCCACAGGTACTTAAGACCTGCTGTAATGAGAGCCGCATTCTGAGGTTGTGAGTGAGAAGCTTGCAGATTAGGCTTCGTAGGTCTGGGGAGAGCGAAGGGGGCAGGAGTAACTACCCTACAGGATCTTCTGAAGCAGACACCACTCATTCCCATAGAATACATGGTACCCCACAACTATTTCATATAGTATGATCTCCAGTCTCCAATTGTCCACAGCCACACTTGATGTGTTTTGTACAAGAATACTATAGGGGCACTGTACTATAGTGTGCAACTGCCCATGGTCAGCTTCCACCCTGCAATGAATCTGATTCCCATCCCAAATCACTGATCTTAATTTTGCCTTTGGCATCCAGTAAGATGTTCTTAAGTTTCAGGTCCCTGGGAACAATGCCCTAGTCATGACAGCGGTGCATGGTGCCCACAGGCTGATGAAATATTCTCTGGATCAGTTCCTCTGGCAGGCCATGGGTCTTCCAGCAGCAATGCAACAGGTCTCCCCTCCTATTTGGGAGGAGAGCCAAGGGGGCAGAATCTGTGGGGAACTGGGATGGCACCACTCCTGGATTTGCAGGCTTCATGCAAGATGCCTTGTGTGACAGCATCAAGAATGTGGTCATTTGGTGGTCATTTCCTTGCTCTTAGGAATTCACTTATCTTCAGCAGGTCATGCCCTCCCATCAGGGCCTATCAGAGTCCTGCCTGCTCCAGGACCAGATACACTATCTTTTGCTTTAATGACCTGCAGTAACTAGATAAATCAGGATGATGTAGAACCTAATAGGAACTATGCCTCAGATGTAATAGAGCCAGGCATTTGCCTATTCTTCTGCATCCTCTAGTAGCTACGTTGAGTTCCAGTGTGGAGATGCTCATCCCTTGGACAAAGTTGCCTTGGCCAATGGTCTTTAGGGCCTATAGTTACCCATGAAGCTCTCTCCATAGAAGCTAGTCATGAGGTCCAACCATGTTATCTATGTTCACTCCCCTGTGTGTCATGAATGTAGCAAAACTCCACAATTGCCAAACCATCAAACCAATGACAAAATCACTAAACAAGCTGTTTGAGTCTTAGAGGTCACCAGTAAGAGGTCTCAAGGACAAAAAACCCATCCTAGCCATGGCCTTATATAGCTAAGCTTTGAAGTGAAGTTCACACTGGTTCCTTGGGAGGTCAGAGCATGAACTGGCCCACCAAGGTATGGCTGGCCACAATCCAGAGTGGTTACCTCACTTCTTGGTCTCAAGGACCTTATGTACACTTTTTCTTTTTTTTTATTGTTGCTGTTTTTATTAAATTCTTTTATTAGTACATTGTAGGTATACAGCACAATTACATTTCTCATTGGGAATTGTATCTTTACATAATGCATCTTGGTTCTTATTTTTTCCCCA
>NW_004624748.1:8509035-8531015 GCF_000247695.1 Heterocephalus glaber | reverse complement strand
GATTTCATTTTTTCCGGATCCCTTTTTGTTGCCAGTTCAGTGGGTCCAGGTGGTTGAGTATCAGAGTGTTCCATCTCCTTTCCCTTTGGGGTTGCTGTAGGTGATCTGGAAGTCTGGTTTTGAGACTTATTTAAGTGTTTTCTCATTTCAACTGGGGCGGGGAGCTGTTAGCGCCTGCACAGATTACCTCCTCTGAGCTGGGTGAGGTGGGACAGGGGCCGGGAGCAGTGGTAGGGATGGTGATCCAAAAGCCCTTTCCTCTGGGCCGGGAGCAGTGGGAGGGATGATGGCCCGGAAGCCCCTACCTCTGGGCTGGGAGCAGCGGGACTCAGTACCTTGGTCTAGTGGTCTGGCGTCCTCTGCGTCTTTATAGTGTGGAACCAGGTGGCTGCCTGTCTGCAGCAGGGTGATTTGGCATCTTCCGCATGACTCGGGACCTTGGTAGGGCGGGCACAGACCTGCCTGTCTGCAGCAGGCTGATTCGGCGTGTTCTGTGGGACTGGGGACCTCGGTAGGGTGTGGGCAGACTTCTATGTACTTTAATAATAATAAAAGGTTACAAATATTCTTGCTCATGTGAGTTATAAAGATTGATACTTAGAAAAAAAAATATTGATACTTAGGGCCCGGGGATTTAGCTCAGTGGTGCCGCCACCTGCCTCTCAAGTGCAGGGTACCAAGTTCAATCCCCAGTACCAAAAAATAAAAAAAAGAAAAGATTGATACTTAGTTTTTAGAAATTAAAACTTATAGAATCCTTCAAAGTCTTTTTTGTTTCTGGCTTGAGAATCTGTAATACCTTTTGTTTTCAGAAATCTCATGATGTCTACACCAAACACATCCAATTTCTTTTTGTTTAAGTTCTTATTGGTCTCAGTGTATAACTGACATTATAGTAATGTAATGAAGCTGATAGGAAGATACTATTATTGTAATTTCTCCCAAAAGATAATCATTAAATTTCTTATCAAAGATTTTGGAGGCTGGAAAGAAATGGGTTGATATTTCCAATGTTGAACAAAGAAGCAAATCAAAACAAATTGTCTCAACTAAGAATTCTATATCCAGCAAAACTGTCCTTCCAAAATGAGGGAGAACATTTCCAGATAAAAGCACAGAAGGATTCATTTCTCTACTACTAGGCCTGCCCTGTATAAAGAGTGTCTTTTGGGTCAGAATGAAAAGGTATTAGGCAGGAACTCAGACCTGTCTAGAGAAACACCTCTGATAAATAACTCTTGTCTGTAAAGAGATGGATACTTATGAAAGTCAGGACTACTTTTGTTTTCTATATGATGTAAGAAGTTTTTTTCAAAAATAAAAACTAATATTACTACTCTAAAAAAGAAATTAAAAATCATTTCTCCAGAAAGACTGTCTCAGGGATGTCAACAGTATCACTCCAAAGCTCTGTCATAATTGAATCAGCCCAAAAGATTCTCAGTGTATTTTTTCCAAGTTTCAATTTTTCAGTTAAGGAGAGATGTTTGGTTTTCTCTTAAAATAGTCCTTATGATTGGGAATGGGGTTGTGCAGCATAGACATTGTCTCTGGGCCTATCCCTTTTGGACTAGTTATACCAAGCCAACATGTCCAATTCCTAGGCCATTGCAATACCCTCTTAAGTTTTCTCCTTGTCTCTAGTATCTGTAACTCCCACTCCCACATACAAGTACATCTGCATGCAAGCATGCAGCATGCTTCACATGCACATCCCAAAAAGGCTGCCCTTGAGCTGGATGGGTCTTCACATCCTGAGAGCACGCTGCATCTTATAAACTATGTTATCTTACTTTTTGTTCATATTTTGAGAATCAGCATTCAGTGAAAATCTTATTTAACATCCTTTTGGTTCATTTAACCGCTGAATCAAACTCTTGTTGAAGGTCCTTTTCACATCTTAGGGAGTCACTAAGCCACTAGAGGAACCGTCTGTTCAGCTTAATCCAAAAATCATGCAGAGGTTAGGCTCATAGTGCCCTGAACACACTCAATATTGCTTTATCTCAGGATCTGAGCCTGGTTAGCACTTAGATAAAGCTCTTTGAGACCTGACTGAAATATTGGTACCAGCCACCAAGATCCATTCAAAAAGGAAAGTGAGCTTTAGGAAATAAGTTCTTCTGAGGGTTTCCTTCTCTTAATAATAGAAGTTCTGGATATTTTCTTGACAGTGAAAGCAACAACCCCCTGATAATAACCCTCCAGATCATAACTTCCTCTAAGATAACATCTGAACTTTTTGGTTTGGCCTACAAGACAATCACAATCTGGTCTCAATGTTCTGTTCCTTCCTGTATTTTATCCATTCTCAGTGCATGTATCATAACCCTGTGCACGGCTGAACTGCACTGGCTTTTGCTGTTAGGAGGGAGTCCACCAGTTATCTTGTGGTGTTTAAACTTACTTATGTCAACTCGATAGGTTTGGGAGCCACTGAGGAGATTAGTAAAGCACACTGAGTATGTCTGGGTGGGTCATAATGGAGTGACCTTGGGCCTGTGTCTGGCTCCTCACTCATCTCTCTCTGGCATGGTTCCCCTGCTCTGCTTCCCAGCCACTATGAACTAAGCAGCTTTTCCCAGCCACTTCCTTTCACCGTGATGCTTCTGCCTTGGAGCCAGCTGACTATGAATTGAATGTCCTTACAAACGTGAGCCAAATTAAACTCCACCTTTAAGTTGTAGGTGTCAGGTTTTGTGTCCCTACAACAGGAAAGCTAATCTGTACTTCTACCAATCACATGTAAAAAGGAATGTTTGCCTTTAATTTGAAAATTTCAAAAGATTTTTCCCAGAAGCCTTCCCTCAAATCAAGGGTACATTCCAGTGACTATTTTGATAAATTCAGGAAAAATAACTTTCACCTGAAAATCTGGTAATTTAGGGTAAAAGATCACCGACTGAATGGAACTGTTCACATTAGTCTCTTAGCACTGAATTTCACAGGGAAAAATAATTTCCCAGCTTTGTACTATGCTGCACAAAACAAAAGAAGGCTAAAGAATAGAACTGTAGAGCTGTGGTCAATATATTTTTTGCTTTATTTGCTAAAAAGAGGAAAAAAGAATATTGATTTCACTTGAGAAAAAAGTAGAGAAACCACAAGCCATTTTCCTAATTGGTGGCACTTTATTAGCATAAAATGTCACATGAAATCTATATTCAGTTTAGTGTAAGCTATTGTTATTCTTCATGCATAGAACTGCATTTGGAATTTATTTATCAGAGTTCTATAGTCTTATCCAGAATACCTAAGGCTGGAGTTTGTGATTTCATTCTCCAAAACAATGAGGAGACCTCACAGACTGCATCTGGAGACATGGAATTCTGCACAAGGGCCAAGATTTGGTCCCAAAAGAAGAGCAAGAACAAAGAAAACAAAACAACAAACAAAGCAGGGAAAAAAGAGAAGAAAGACAAAGGGAGGAACAGAGGGAGAAAGGGAGGGAGGAAGGGCAGAAAAGAGGAAAGGAGGGAGGGAAAGAGGGGAAAAATATAGAGGGAAGAGAGATAGAGGAAGGAAGGAAGGGAGGGAGGGAGGGAGGGAGGAAGGGAGGGAGGGATGGCCTTTAACCCTAGAAGAAAACATATAACATCATTTTCATTATTAGAATTCCCGTGGTTTTTACCCTCACTGGAGTCAGCCAATATAAGTTTCCTTTCCTACTTGATTCCCAAGGGGCACTTCTGGTGTCCAGGAAAGGGGCCAGACTGAGTTCTCAGAAGATCTAATTACTCCTAGTAGAAATACTACAGAAGAGACTGCTTTGGTTTTGACTCCAACTTCTCTCAGCCTCTTATTTCCTATAGGGATTAAGTGATAAATCCAAAAGCCAAAGACATGTACAGTGTCCAGAAACAACACCAGATAGGGAGTTGGGGTGACCACATCCCATTCCTATTCTAGGAGTGGGAGGAGGGGTGACCGTGAGGGGTGGGGTCATGTTGGAGCAGACAGGAAGAGTCCTTGGGCCCTACTCCCAGGAGGAAAAACTTGAGTTGTACTCAGACTACTCAAACTTGCAAACCATTCGGAAGGCATTTTCCTTTCTTCTATGCTAGAACTTAGGGGAACAAGCCACACACCTCCACAGTGTTGCCGTGTAATAGTTAGTTCCTTTGTTTTATTGATTTTCTAACCTTCAGGCTCATATATGAAAGTGCCATAAAATGTCCAGTTCAACATGTCACCTGCCCCCTCCCCAACTCATTCCTTTTCCTTTTTTTTTTTTTTTTTTAAATTCTTTTATTGGTGCATTTTAGGTATACAATACATTTACACTTATCATTGGGTGCTTGTACCTGTACATGATGCATCTTGGTTCTTATTTTTTCCCATTACCTGTGCACCCTTCACCCCCTCCACCCTTCCCTATTTACATACTTCGTTTGCATTTTTTTCTTTTCTCATAATTTTTCCTTTCCCTTCTTTCCTTTCCCCTTCCCCTCCCACTTCCCCTACTCTTTTGGACCTTTTCTTCCTATTTCAAATTATCAATTATTTGTTTTAATCTTTATTTACACTTTCAGTTTCTCAAACTAGAGAAACTATTTGGTATTTACACATGTGTGTCCATTTATTTCACTTAAGAGTATGGCCTCAATATCCATCCATTTAGCTATAAATGTCTCTAGTTTCTCATTCTTTATGGCTGAGTAGTACTCCACTTTATTAAAAAAAAACCCATTTTCATTATCCAGTCTCCAGTTGATGGGCACTTGGGCTGTTTCCAAGCTTTAGCTATTATAAACTGTGCCGCTGTAAACATGGGTACACATATATCGCTGTGGTATGATTCTTTTAATTCTTTTGGGAAGATACCCAGCAGGGAAATAGCTGGGTCAAAAGGGACCTCCAGCCCTAGTTCTTTTTCTTTTTTTTTGGTACTGGGGATCGAACTCAGGACCTTGCACTTGCCAGGCAGGCTGGATGCCACTGAACTATAAATCCCCGGCCCATCAGCCCTAGTTCTTTGAGGTATCTCTTTGGTTGCACCAGTCTGCACTCCCACCAACAATGGAGAAGGGTTCCTTCCTCCCCACACCCCCACCAGCATTTGTTATTGGTTGATTTCTTGATAGCAGCCATTCTTTCTGGGGTGAGGTGGAATCTCAGTGTTGTTTTCATCTACATCTCTAGAATGACCAGTGATGTTGAACATTTTTTCAAATGTTTATTTGCTGCTTTTATTTCTTTGTCTGAGAAATGTTTGTTCATTTCAGATGCCCATTTTTGAATTGGGTCTTTAAATTTAGCGGGTCTGATTTTTTTCAGTTCTTTATATATTCTAGATGGTAGTCCTTTGTCTGAGGTACAGCTGTTAAAAATTTTTTCCCACATTGTAGGTTGTCTCTTAGCTCTGTTGATGGTTTCTCTTGCAGTGCAGAAGCTTTTTAATAAGATGAGATCCCAGTTGTTGATTCTTTGTGCTAGTTCCTGTGCTACTGAGGTTTCGTTCATAAAGTCTTTTCCTATGCCAATGTCTTCAAGAGTTCTACCTATTTTCCAGCAAGTTTAGTGTTTCTGTTTTAATATTTAGATCTTTAATCCACTTCAATCTTAGTTTAGTGCGTGGTGATAGATATGGGTCTACTTTTAATCTTTGACAGGTTGAAATCCAGGTTTTCCAACACCATTTATTAAATAGGCTATCTTTCCTCCAGTGAGGGTGGTTGGCTCCTTTGACAAAGATGAGGTGGCTGAGTATGTCTGGAGTTGCTTCTGCATCTTCTAATCTATTCCACTGATCATCAGCTCTGTTTCTTTCCTGATACCATGCTGTTTTATCACAGTAGCTTTGTAGTATAGTTTCATGTTGAGGATTGTGATACCCCCAGCCATGTCTCTGTTGCTTAGAATTGCTTTTGCTATTCTAGGTCTCTTATGGTTCCAAATGAATTTTTGGATTGTTTTCTCTAGTTCTGTGAAGTATATTGTTGGAATTTCAATTGGCATTGCATTGAATCTATATAGTAGTTTTGGAAGTATGGCCATTTTCACTATATTGGTTCTTCCTACCCAGAAGCAAGGGATGTCTTCCCATCTTCTTATATCCTCTTCAATCTCTTTTTTTTCAGAGTGCTGTAGTTTTCAGTGTAGAGGTCTTTTGCTTCCTTTGTTAGACTGATTCCTACATATTTCATTTTTCTGGATGCTATATAAAAGGAATTGTTTCCCTAATTTCTCTCTCAGTGAGTCTGTTGTTTGTATATAAGAAGGCTATCGTTTTTTGAGTGTTTTCCTTGTATCCAGCTACTCTACTGAATCTGTCAATTAAGTCTAGAAGTCTTTTGGCGGAGTTTTTTTGGTCTTCTATGTAAAGTCATATCGTCAGCAAATAATGACAGTTTAACTTCTTCCTTTCCTATCTTTATTCCTTTTATTTCTTTCTCTTTTCTAATTGCTGTGGCTAATGTTTCCAGGACTATATTGAACAGGAATGGTGATAGTGGGCATCCTTGTCTTGTTCCTGATTTTAGTATGAAAGTTTTCAGTTTTTGACCATTTAGTATGATGTTGGCTGTTGGTTTTTCATAGGTAGCCTTAATCAGGTTGAGATAAAGACCTTCTCTTCCAATTTTCTGTAATTCCTTTTCCTTTTATCTGTTTTATCTCAGGTATGTGCCAGCATCACTCTCAACACTAACATGCCATAATTTGAGAAAAGATCTCATTTCCACACTGTTTTTCCACCCCAAGTACCCCAATACCAAGTCATCTGTTACTAAATTCTAACATGTTGAGCTCTTAATTATTTAATTCCTCCTGCCACTCTTTCTTTTTTTCCACTGCTAGTTTATTATTTCTTGATATACAGCCATGTTTGGTGCATAACAGATACTTAAATAGTGTTTGGGTTTCATCTAATAAAAATGGATCTTTCAACTGGTTTATAATTCTTTGCAGTTAGGATTCTTTGGAGTTAGGATAAAGAAGGAAAATGGACTAGGATTGCATGAGATATCTGAGGAAGGAGTGTTAAAAGGGCATATAACTCACTTTTCTCCTGCTTTTATCATCCTGGAGTATACAAAGCAATCATTGAGAGACTTCACAGAGCTGGCCCACAATCCTACCTTAACATCAGTGCTCTTTAAAGTACTTAATGCATCTTTTTATGGGGAGGGGGTGCTGGAGATTGAACCTAGGACCTTTGCACTGAGCTACATCCCCAGCCCTTTTTTTATTTTTTGAGACAGGCTTTCACTAAGTTACTAAGTTGGAGGCAGGGCTTGAATTTGCAGTCCTTCTGTCTCAGCTACCAAGAGTACCAGGATTACAAGTATAATCCACATCTAGTGTCCTTGTGCATCTTGGTGGACTAGAATCCTGTTAAAATGCAGGCACAGGTCAATAGGCTTGAGACGGACCTTCAGCTACTGGACTTCTGACACATCCCAGGTGATGCCACAGTCCCTAGTCTGCAGGTCAAGCTTTGGGTAGCAAGGTTTATATAATATTTTTCAGAGTAAACCTGCACTGTCCTAACCTATAACACTGTCAATATAGAAACACTTAAAGTGGCTTAAACTCTATAAATGTCTAGATTATACAATTTTAGCTTAGTGGAATTAAGGACTTTGGCCCAAACACACAAGTGCTCTTTGGAACTTGAGACATTCAGTCAAGCCCTCTGCAAGTGGTAGAAGGGTTGCTTGGGTGGAGATTTAGAAAATTTCAGAACAGGGCTTTTTACACAGTGAGAGCAGGTTTAGGAGATCAAACCAAGGGCTAGAAATATGTGGGGGTGAGCATAACAGGAAGCTACTCTACCCCAACCCCCAGCCTGAAAAGATGAGAACTTGGTAAAACCTGAGGTCATCAAGAGAACCACTCAACAGACGCTGAGGTCATATTAAAGGAAACTCTCAGCCGTTGCTAGAACCATGATGCTAAAACAAAGAGAAAGGATTCAGGGAAGACATGTGCTAGCCTCATTTTCCTTTCAGTGGTAACTAGGGCTGACTAAATCCAATTGGAAGAGAGAGAGTAAGAGCACCTAATGATACAGTCCATGGTGGCCTGGTCTCCAGGCAACAGAGCAGTGTAGGAAAGGGTGGGAAATATATCTGAGTGGGTGAGAGGAAAATAAGCAACGTATAAATCCATATAGTAAGAAGTTCACACTGGATTAAGAGTTCTTGTCCTCTTCGTAAAAATGCATGAGTATTTAAAAACTTGTCATCATGAGGACAGAGTGGGAAAAATGGAGCTTTTGGCATGATCTATTGGACACACTGCCCACAGTGTGGGCCCCATACAGAGCAGATAGTAGGAGTGGAAGCTACCTCAGTCTTGTGCCCTTCCCTGGATATTTTATCTTTGCACACCACACAGAATCTGACCCGAAACCCACTTTACTCAACAAATCAATTCTTTAAACGACTCTGGGCAAATATGCATTGGTTCTGACACTACCCTAAATAAGGCAGTTGGCTTTTCCAAGTAAATCTGTACATTCTTTCCCAAGCACTGCCATGAGCACTTACATATCAAAGAAAATATAAGTAGGATGGAATGGTTTCCACACACAAGGGTCTGCTCCAGTTCCAGAAAGCTCAGCTAGGGCAGCCAGGGCAAACTGAGTGTGAGAGTGTTTAAATCTGAAGCAGAGCTGGGGAATGCAAATTGTTGAGGCTCAACATAAGTCATTTACCAGGAGAAAGGAGTTCTGTCACCTCACTGCCTTAGGAAAGCTCGATAGGTCACATTTCCGGCTTGGGCCACCATGGCCCCTTTGGCTTTTCCTTCCTATGAGCAAAGTTTCAGAAGTCACTGTGTTGCTGAATTTCCTCTGGTAACAGAAAAAACATCATTATTGTTGAATGCAAGGAACTGATCTGATCTACAGTCAATGATTTCTTCCTGCAGAGGACAAAGCCTGTTTCCTCCAGCTGATAGTGAATCCTGGAAATGCACTGGCCATGCATTCTCAAAACCAAGTGGCAGGGACACTTTCCTGTATGGTAATCAGTCCAAACTGAAGAATCTTATTTTAAAACAGTTTTTTTTCTATTGTGGCAAATACATAAAACATAAAATTCACCATTTTAGCCATTTTTAAAAGTACATTTCAGTGTCATTAAGTCTTTTGAGTTATTTTAAAAGTACATAGGTAGAAATCGCCCATTCTCTCTTTCTCTGAAGAAATGCCCTAGTAGAATCATCCAAGAGAGAACCACAGTTTTCATTCCAGAGAACAATGTAAGAGTATAATACTTTCCAGGAAGAATTTTATAAGTTTTAGGGAAGGCAACAAATCATATATCCCTCTTTTCCAGGTAGAGGAATTAAGCAACTATATTAAGGGACTAATCATGAATCCCCAGGCTTCAGGAAAGTTCTGTTGATATTTGCTTGGTTAATGCTTGGCTTGTCCAGCAGCCCTGCCCTAGATTCATGAATTGGAAAGATTCTGTGACAAGAAGTGATCTCCTTAAGCAGGCAGAAGCGATACCCTGAGCACACACCATCCCATGTAAAGGTGGATGGTTTAGGGAAAAACCACACTGTGTCCTGTTAAGAATCTGGGCTTTAGAATCAGACCTGGGTGTAAAAACCAACTCTGCTCCTTCAGATTTTGTTGCAAGTTACTTATAGTCTCTGCATCTTGGTTTTCACATCTATAAAATAAGAATAAATATCAGTATCTATTTGTAGGGTGGTTGTAAGAATTAAACAAGACTGGGGGACTAGTCAGGATAACACTAGCTTTGCTGAATTAACAAATAAACCCCAATATCTCAATGGTTTAACCTGACAAAAGTGTACTTCTTGCTGAAGTCCCGGGGGGGGGGGGGTAGAAAGTTGCTTTCCTCCAAGAGTGGCCAAGGACCTGGGCTGCTTCCAAATAGCAAGTTTGACCCTCAAGGACTTAGCTTTATAATGAATGGAGGACTACACTGGCTCTTTACAGCTTTGGCCTCAAAGTGATCATGTTCAGTACTGGTTATAGTTTATTGGAAATAAGTATGTGAGCCAGTGGGGGCCAGCAGGAAAACAGATGGTGTGCTCAAAACGGCCATCTGTTATCCATTTAATGAATTGTCCACAAAGGTATGAGTAAGGTGAAGGGAGCAATAAGAGATGACGAGGTACCTCAGGGCTACCATCAGCCCAATTCAGGTCCTAGAGTTGTAATACCTGAAACTCAGGGAGAGAGTATGAGATGGGGCTGGGAATAAAGTGAACTTCTTTCTCCTCCTGTCCTTTTTCTCTCCCCACATCTGTCTCACTATATATTCCAAGCTAGACTCAAAGTCATTATATAACCCAGGTTGGCTTTGAGGTCAAAATCCTCCTACCTCTGTCTCCTGAATACTGGGGTTCTAGGCTTTTGCCATTATATGTAGCTCCACCTCTTGTCTTTGTGTGTGTGTTTGTGTGTGTGTGTATGTGGTACTGGGAATTGAACCTAAGACCTTCACACTAAGCTACATTGCTAGTCCTTCTTTGTTTTTTATTTTGAGACAAGATCTTGCTAAGTCACTACGTTGCCCTGGCTGGGCTCAAACTTGCAATTCTCCTGCCTCAACCTCCTAGAGTGCTACAATTACAGGCATGCACCATCACACTTAGCCCTTCTGTCCATCTAATTCTTGCTGTAGCCAAACTCCAATAGGAACTAAGAGTCAATGGAGCCTGATGGATGTCATCTAGAGCAGCATGGAAAGTGGATCTGGTACAGCAAATGGAAGGTGTTCAATAGGACGTGCAAAAGGTGTGGCCTGGCGCTGAGCACATCGTGGGGCTCAAAAATGAATGAAAGAAGCCAAGAATAATGATAGAAAATATGTCACAGTTGATTGTGTTTCTGGAGGTTTTCAGTTAACTTTACCTCTGACAAAGAGAAATTTACATTTGCTAAGGAGAATTTATCTCTCTAGAACAAGGGCTCAGTGTCCAAAGCATGGCTGTCCTTTTTCTTGGCTTAGTATCCAAAGCAGAGTTGTCTTCCCTCTCTCCTAAAATACGAGTTTACCAGGAAGAACAGTGTTTTGTTTGCAAAGTGAGAAACATTGATAGCTCTGCTCCAAAGAACTTTATCTGTTCTGGTAGCAATTTCAACTAAGTCAGGACAAATGGCACAGTGACACTCAGTGCTGTCACTATTGTCATTCTCTAACTTGCCAACAAGATAAAGAATGAAATAAAAGGATCTTCTGGTCTCTTATCTTGTACTGGGGCCAACTCAACAAGAGCAGAAGCTGACATCCTCATACTTCAAAACCCAGGGCATTGTGAACAAGCTCCCCAGCTGTTTGTGTTGGGCTTTGGAAATAGCAGGCTGGGTTTGGTGGCAGTAAAAAGCTTTGGGGCCTAGTTTTTTTTAAGTTCCTCTCATATATAGTTTCTTGTTTTGCATATAAGTGAAATCATTTTTTCCAAGGATCAAATTCATCTCTTGTTTTCTTCCTGCATTTGTATATTTTTATCAGCAAGTCATAGACACTTTGAATGGAAAGGCACTTTAGAAGTCACTTTGCCAAATGGCTTCACACCCCATCAACACCTTGGGGAGGCTGGGATTCATCCTCTGCTTCAACTTTCTTTTTTCTTTCTTTATTTTATTTTTCCTGTGCTAGGAATCGATCCCAGGACTTTCACCATGCTATATCCCCAGGCCCCTCCTCTTTTTTTGTTTTTTCAACTTTTTGAGATAGGATCTTGCTATGTTACTAAGTTGCCCAGGCTGGGCTTGAACTTGTGATCCTCCTCCCTCAGCCTCCCAGAGTACTGGGATTACAACCTGCGCCACTATGCCTGGTTTACATAAACTCTTACAATGATAGGAAGCTCACTCATAGTAATACCAGCAGCACCTTTGCATTTATTTTGAACCAGGTACAGTGCCCTGCTGGCATAATTTTCTCAACTCTCACCACTCTCAGAAGTAGCTACTACTATCAGCCCCACTTTGCAAATCAGGAAACCAAAAATCAAGAGAAGTAACTTGCCCCAGGATTCACAACTAAAAATGAGTGGAAGTTAGAGTTCAAACCCGCGTGTGTTTTTCTCCAAACCTCACGCTTTTCTCCGCTATGGCCTCCCCATACCTTTCAGGATTACCCATTTCTCTACGGTGTCTTTGAAATATTCTTATTGTAACCACTACAATTTATCTAATAAATTTAAATTATACATGATAGCAAAAAATAGGAATAAAAAACTGTTAATGATAATCACATTGATATTCCTTTCCCATTTACAAAGAGTAAATCTCATTTGGGCTTCTCACCAATTCTGTGGGATGTTATGTCAGTGTCTATTTCTTCTATTAAAGAGTGGAGTTTCAGAGCTTTTGCATACATGTCCCAAATACAACTTGGTAGTACAGCTCAGGTCCTTTAACTCTGTTCCTCTTTTCTTTCCACTCTGCCATGTCATGGGCTCAGCAAACAACGACAGTGCCACTGATATATCTGCTCTCAGAGCAGCCTCCTTCCCATAGTATCTTTGAACCACAAGGAGGTATCACTCTGACCCTGATTTCCTTATTACTGCTTGTTTATTCCCTGTTCACTGTGGTCTCACTGTTTAGGCGTTTAGGTCTCACTGTGGTCTCACTGAACTGTTCTGTTTAGGAAGACTTGTCTTCCTAATAAATCTGTCCCAGGCTTATTCCTTAGGCCTGAATCCCAAAGAACAGTTCTGTTTCCATCAACTTTACTTGCCAACCTCAGAACAAATGAGTGCTGGCCATGCTCTGTCAACAGTGATCAGGGAGTGGATGTGACTGACAGAAGTCAATCTCAGCTCTCAGTGCTTCTATTTGGCCCAGAGGATGCCAAACAGCTGCTTCCAAATGGCCAGATGTTTCACATCATGTAGGACAAAAATTTGATTCATTGGCCAAATATTTTTTTGTCATTTAATCAATCAACACATACTGGGATGTTTTGGGCATTCTGTAGACACTGTGTTTGCTTATAAATGAGTAGATTTTAACATTTTGACTTCTAGAAGGTATCCCACAACAAAAGCACCCACACTATTTTCTAGTGCAAAAATCTTTCCATGTTTCTGGCCAATCTGCTTCAGAGAAAGAGTCCCCACATTTTGTAAACTCTTTAATCATCTAAACACATCTACATCAAAGGCCAACATGATCGATGGCTTATGAGAAAAACAGAAAATCTTGGCTTTTCTCTGGTGTTATGAAGCCCAACCTAATGTAAGTAGAATGTATTTTAGTTTCCTTTCCCCTATCTTTGGTTTTCTACCCTGGACTTTACATAGAATGTTCAATGAAAATTATTTCACTGAAGATTTTCCTTATTTTTTAAATCTCATACCCAGCTACTGGGAAACACATTTTCCAGATAATTAGCAGCAAGTACTTAAAGTGGTCTCAGATGAACAAGATCTCTACACTTTCTCAACAGGAGCAATGATAATATTTTCCTTCTTGGAAGACCTTAAGGCCTAGGTGTAGCTCAGTGGTAGAGCACTTACATGACATGCATGAGGCCCTGAGTTCTATTCTTAGCACTGCAAAACAAAAAACAGACAATAAAACCCTCCAAAAACAGATTCCTTACTTTCTTTTGTTTCCATCAACCTGTTCCTATTCAAATTAACTAATACATCTACTCTGTATTTAGCTGCCAATACATTTGTCAGAGTTTGTGTTTAGTGCTTTAAGAACATGACATTTCTTTCTCACAAAAATGCTTTTGGTATGAGCATTTAGCTATGGTATTTTACACCAAATGACAGCCAATCTGGGCAGAAGGAAACTGCAGCTTAGCAAGGGTGATCAGCTTGCTCAAGGGCACACAGATCCTAGGTATCAGAGCTGGACTTGACCTTTGTTTATCTGCCTCCAGGGACCATGCACTTAACTCTTCATCATTCTCTTGCATCCCTTTTCTTTCAAAGTGATTGTCCTGAAATACAGGTCAGAGTCCACCAGCCCAAAGCCCGAGTCCCATCCCAGGATGACCCCTCCTGTCCTTGTGCATCCTGACCTGCACCCTGTGGTTCAGCCTTACAAAATGCAAGGGCGCACACACACACACACACACACACACACACACACACACGCACACACACACCCATCCTCCCAACCTGGCACATCCGGCTGTCCTTTTGGGGCCCAGTGCACATGCCAAGGCTCAGTCTACATGTCAGTGTCTGTCCATGGGAAAGTTCCCACCCATCCAGGAAGAGCCACCCAGAAATCAACTTTGCCCCAAGTCCACCCATCTGACCTCATGCTGGCTCCTCCCTTCTTCCACAACCACACTTTCCCTGGTCACAGCACCATCCTTAGAGTGCAACCATGTATCAAAATGATTTGTTTGCTTCTCTGGGGCCCTTGTTTTTTTGTTTGTTTTATTTTTTGAAGCAGGGTTTTGCTATGTACTAGTCATTCAGGCTGGCCTTGAACTCACTATGTATCCCAGGCTGTTCTCAACCTTACAGCGATCCTCCTGCCTCAGCCTCCTGCTTGCTGAGATCATGCCATGTGTCACCATACCCTGCCTGGGGTTCTTGTTGAGGAAGTAATTTTATCTCTGGGTCTTCAGGGCCCACACAATATGCTCTCCAGTAATGTTTACTGAATAAATGATGAACTAGGTAAGCACATGTTGTGGTGATGTGTGAGTGATTACTAGCATTCACTTAGTACCTGTGTGTTTGAAATGTTCTAAATGTGTGCCTCAGAAGATTTCTTAGTACAGAGCTTTACTACTGTCTTCATAATCTACTAGGAGTAGACTTTCTGCCATCTATTTGAACTGTGAAATTAACCTTCAAGGGGGGGGGAGGGAGAGAGAGAGGGAGAGAGAGAGAGAGAGAGAGAGACAGAGACAGAGACAGAAAGAAACTTTCCCTCAGAGTCTCAATGCCTAAGACCCAGGAAAGGACTAACTAACTGTGATACTGGAAAGATTGCCACCAGTGAACACATCATTCATCACAACTGCTCTCTTTACAATAACCAAGATTTGGGAGGAAACAGCAATTGCACTGAATGAGAGTGGGGGTGGGCTGCTGAGTGAACAAACAACAGATGTCCACTACCATCTGCTGACATCAGGGGTTGAAGATTAATCTCCAGGCTTGGGTTAGCAAGTCTTGTTTATGTAGTCATCCTTCTCAGTGTTTTCGAGATTTTGACAAGGATCCTTTAAACAACAAAAGGCCACCAAAATGAGAGGAATGGCTCTAATAAGAGAACAATTACAGGTCCTGGTGGATGAGACATTTGGGGACATAAAAAAGCATCCAGATTCTTCAAAGCAACCCCATGTAGAGAGCTATACTTATATCACTGGTAGCAGTCACAGGGCAGGCAGGTTATGAAAGTAACACTATGTCAGCACTGTCGTTTACAAAGCAATTGGGATCCAGAAGTAAAAGTACTGGGCTCAAGTCATGGCTCTGTGACCATCAGGCTGTGTTTCACAATGGATCACTTAATCTCTCTGGGCCTCTTTGTCTTCAATGGTAAAAAGAGGTAACAATAACAAAATTATTTTCACTAAGCTGTCGGGAGAATCAAATGAAATAAAGTGTGGAAAGCCTAAAGTTATACAAATGTTATTTACTTGTGTTAATTTAGGGAAAATGTAAAACAGATGACATACTTACTTAGAAGGGAATGGCGCATAGGTTACTTGTGGCTATTTACACTAGGCATTAAAGTTTGCACTAATTAAAGTGGAAACGATTAATGAACACAGTGTGAGGAAAAGCTTGTGGTATAAGTTAAAGGTAAAATATTAGTAATAATTTATATTTCTACTACAATTTCATTAAAAATATGTATGCACTTGAAAAATAACGAGAAGGTGATTCAAATGAAAACAATTATTATTATTATTACTTTTTTTTTTTTTTACAAATACCAATAGGATTTTATTTAAAGGCAGAAACAAAGACCATCAAAGCTGAGTAAAGACAGTAAGTTAAGAGCATGGTTAGAATTTCATACAATCAGATAAACAATTTAAAGGAGGCAATGTCTCCCTCCTCTCCTATTGATTAATTCAACATAACATAAAAAAGTTCCTGTCTATAAAATACCCTTATTCCCAAGCAAATGAACTGGCGATGGCTCTAATCTTTCCTTGGCTATGGATGATGCATACAACCTACACCTGCCTACAACCCTGGTCAGGCTCCAACCTTTAAGGCAAAGATGGCAGGCAGAGGGTGGGCTCAGATAAGTAGTTGGCTGTGTCGAGGACACTAGGAAGTTTCTCTGCTGGAAGATGCCTGCGTGACCCCTGAGCAGGGGGTCACTCAGAATTGTTTGCCTCACCACAGAAGGAAGAAACTGGAGTCCCGGCAGGAGGAACATTCCTCAGGGCCATGCTGAGTGGGTCGCAAGGTACTCAAGGAGTAGGTGGCTGGTGGTGGTTTCAGGCTGTGACAGCCCTAAGGAAGTGGGGCTAGTGCTTCCTGCATGTCCGACAGGGCTGAGGGAGGGTGGTCAGATGGTCCCTTCCCTAAGTCCCTCAGGCTCCATCAGTCTGTCTTGGAGTACTGAGAAGAAAATATCCAAGCGATTCTGCCAGTTTCTTCCTCAGGCAGGTTGGGAGGGAGCAAGTGAGGTCTGGGGCGACAAGGCCTCTGGGAGAAGGCTCCTCTGGTGGCTTCATTTTTGTCCTGATCTGCTGTGGCTGGTGGTGGCATAGCTGTAGAGAGTGAGAGCATCTGTAGGGAGGCCTCCAGCTGCTGAAATTAAGGAGCTGACTTGCAATACCAGCTTACTGGATTTCTCCAGAAGGCACTGATTCTGAGGGTCTAGGCTGCTGACTCCTGGCCTACACTGGTCCCTGTGGTTCTCCTGGCACTGTAAGATGGCAGTATTGGTGTGAGGGCTGAGAGGCAGGAAAGGCTTGGTGAGCTTCTGGCTGAAATACTACTGGATCTCATCTAGCTCACTCAGATTCTTCCTTAGAGAAGTCAGAATGGAGGTGTTGGAAGACAAAGGTGACTTGGTGAGTTTGTTGTCACTTGTTGAGACTGCCTCTCCCTGCTGCAGGGATTCATGAAATCGGCGGATGTTCTGCACATGCTCTTCATGGCGTGATGCTGGGCTTCTTGTGGTACTACTTCTTCCAGGAGAGGAGAAATCAAGGTCCTTTGAAGAGGTGTGAGTAAGCTGGTCTTGAATGTGTCTTGCAATACAGCTGGGGAACCCAGCCCATATATCAGAGGCAGGGAAGGAAAAGGGACTGTACATTGGGATCAGTGATGCTTGGGTCTCCATCCCACGTCTTGCTTGCCTCTCTTCTTTGAAGTGTATCAAACTCTCCAGAGGAGAGATGGCAACTTTTATTTGCCCTTGGCACTCTCCACTGAAATCTGTAATGTTGTACCAGCCACAGATAAACTGGAAGCCAGAGAGCAGTGGGGAGAGATCCACTGAGGCAAAACCAATCACTCTCTCCTTATCTCCTTTATGCCAGACTTTGAAGACCAGAGTTTGCTGTGGGTCCAGAAGAAGCTCTTTTGATAGCCTTGACTGAAGTTGAAAGTTCCAGATGGGGGAATCTGTGTTTTCAACCACTTGGGTGTATACAGGAGATGGCTCATCTGCTGTTGCAAAGGATACACAACAACTGGGTATGGGTACTTTCCGCCCGGTCAAGGGGCTCCCTTTCAAGCTCAAGTGCACTGCCTTTTCTACCAGGATGCTGACTGCAAAAGTTCCATCCAACCAAGCAGGGGCCTCCTGAGCTAGGCAGACTTCAGCTGTGGTGCTGTTGCAGGGAACCTGGGTAGATGCAGAAGACTTCTGGTGGCCACAGGGTGGAGAGAGCTGCACCTCATCATTTCCTCTGGGAAGCTGCTCAGACCCACTGTGGCTGCTGCAGTCCATGGAGTCCAGCTCATGAGTGGGCTCAATGTGTGGAGAAAGAGAGGAAAGAACCACATGAACTCGCAAGGCAGCTCCTAATAGGTTAGAAGCATTTCATCCAAACAGAGGATATACACCACTGTCAGTGTTCTTGCTGACCTCTCCCCAAGTCTGGCCAAATCGACATAGGCTGATCCAATCCAGCTGTCTGTCTGGTGGGGCCTCTCCACACTATAATTGCCATAAGCTCTCCACACTTGGATCTCTAGCCTCTCCTCCCTGAAGTATCAAAGCAGTGATGGGCCCGAATGACTTCTGCTCTTCTGGATGCCTTGAAAGTAACCATGACCTGGTTTTTGTTTGCAGATTCCTTAGGCTTCTTGAGAGGGGTCCAGGAGGCTTCATGATCATATAGCTTATAGCGAAGGTAGAAAAATGTATTCTTATGAATATGGTTGTGGCCAGCAAGCAACACGCAATGGATGAGCAGCCACAGTCTTGGAGTAGAGATAGTGACAGTGGCTAGCTCCTCTTCATCTACCTTGACAAGATCCTGCAAGTTGTTTTCAAAGCTCCAGCCCAATAGCTCAGCAGCTTCCAGTACCCCTTCTCTATCTCCAGGATGAGTGAAAGAAACTGAAAGTTCCAGACCACCCACAACCTTTTGCATAAGCTCCAAGCCATGAGGCAGGCCTGTGTCTTCCGGTAAAAGGACAGGATACCATCCTGTGATCCCAGATCTCTTGACTAGCAGCTCTTTTGTTGGAACTTTTACTACTCCAAGTAGATACTCTTTGCATGACTGGATACTGGATATATCACTGACTGATTTGGTATTTTCATGTTAGATAGCAAAAGTAATTTCTGCAAACTCCAATAGCTCTGCCAGGAAACAGGCCTCTCCACTACAGAGTTGAGTTACCAAATTACATGGGAACTCAATGTGATGGGAGAACTCAGGGCAGAAGGAACAGGCCACAGGATGGGTTTGGCGCTGTTCTCCCTTGGGCAGGAACAAGAGATGAGTAGTGACAGAGGCATTGACCCCAACAGTGGCACTAAAGCATAGAGTGGGTTCCTGCTCAGCCAAAGCCTTGGCTGCGGCTTGCAGTCCACAGGCTCTGATAATATGTACCGAGATGGAGACAGTTCGAGCGGCAAGAACTCCCTCTGCTGTTCTTAGACTACGCCGGTACCTTATGCCCACATCCAGTAAACCTGATGACTGGCTCCTCAATTCTTTCCTGTTCTCAAACCTGGGGATTAAAGGGAGATTAAAGGTCTGTATTCCCACATCCTCACAGTGCTGCATGGTTACCATGACACAGATCCTCGATAATGGCAAGGTTCCTTTGGCAACCATCTGGTCTCGTCTCTCACATTAGGATAATAGTATCTGCACCAGATTTCAAACTGGACACCACCTCCAGGCACAACCCCCTGTGCAGAGAAGGCACTTAGAAGGAGTCTTTGCATTGGAACTGCAGTTGGCAATGGGAGAGTATGATGGTGCTCACTGGAAAACAATTATTTTTAAAGGAAGTAGGGTTGGGTGAGGTTTTTTTTTCCCAGTTTGATTTCCATGAATGTTATCTGTGCATGAAATTATATTTTTAAAAGCCCTTCTTTGAGTTGAAAGAAGGAAATTGTTTTGTGCCTCATCACTCATAGTTGTCCTTCTCCGGGACAGCTTGTGACAGCCATAGATCTGGGCCTTTTACCTGAGTCCTAAGGAATTCTGTTAGTCTCTGTGGCATCGAATCGCTATCTATAAACATAACTGAAGGTGGGCTTGCCCAAGTGCTAATTGAATGGAGAAATATTGTATCTCTATTTAACAGAGACAGCTCTGTGGAGGTAGGCATATGAGGGTCAAAACAAGTTGCACAGCTCCCAGTGTTTTTCTCATTCCTCATCTATTTGCCCTTCTTCTGGGATCTGAGCCTAATCTTCCGTTTGAGGAATCCTTTCTTCCCCTTCTCAATCATATTCTAGGTGGAGCTGAGTTGGAGTAGACAATCTAGATTTAAATTAATCTGCATCTTGCTAAAGTTGTGAAAGGTCTGAGATTTTACCCTGCTTATGAGATAAGTTAGCCTGCCACCACCTCAGGGATGCTGACAGAAGACCGACTCCTAACAGAGACATACACACAGTATATATAATAGCAAAAGCAGTAGCTAAAATAGCATCATATTTGTACAGGTTTCCCAACACTTCACAGGTTGAGCAGAGGGCCAGATGATTCCTGCACTTGCAGTTGTTGTGTTGTGGGAAAGAAATTTAGGACCGAGAGCCTGCCCATTTTAAGCAGGCAAAGAACAGTTTAGCCAGCCATAAACAAGCCACTTCCTCTCACCCCGTGCAAGCCATGTCAAACCACATATCCTGCTTTAATTAGCTGCCTGTATGATGAGCTACTGAGCTGTGCCATGTCAGAAGAAGGATAGGCCCTGCAGTCTGGCACATCCAACAGGTATATGCAAGGCATCCAGGGCCATGCACTTCTCAATAGTAGCATATTTTCCTGGTCTTATGTAAGGTGTGCATGTGAGCCAACTAGAACCACAGAGACAAAACAAAACTTTTGAAGCTTTGGTCCAAATGAGAATCATCTTATTCCGCCCAGTTGAGAATCTAGAAGAGCTATCTTGTGATCAATAGAGAAATTCCTGTGTGAGAAGGGTGGGTCAAACCGAGGAAGAGAAATAAGAAATGGAGAGAACAAGATAGAACAGAAACAGATCTTGACATCATCACTTGAACATTGTATGAAGTTAGGCTTAAAACCAAGATACCTTCCTCAAGAATTCCTGGTTATGGGAAGCAGTTGGTACATTATTCTGTCTCTTGCCACCAGTAGAGTCCCAATGAACACAAATATCAACGCAAACTTATATTCATCCAGGTTCTCCAGAAAAATACAACCAATAGAAAGTGTGTCGGGGTGGGTGGTCATAGGGAGGGAGAAAGAGAATAAAGGGAGGGGACTTGACTTATACACTTATGGAAGCGGATAAGTCCTAAGATTTGCAGCCAACAAGCTAGAGTCCGAGGAGAAGAATGGTACAATTCCAGTCAGAAGTTCAAAAGGCATGGACCCCAGGAAACGCTGATGTTTCAGTTCAAGTTTGAAGGCAGAAAGAAAATGATGTCCTGGGTTAATGATGGCAAACCTTTTAGAGATCAAGCACCCAAACCACTTATTTATGGCAAAGTGCCAACACTGCAATTAATCCTGAATACTGAAGTTTTAATCTAGAAAAAATAACTCACATATTAACATCTTTTGTCTTAAAAGAAAAACACAATATCAGCGCTCTCAATGATACAAATAGCTTTTTATTGAAAGGTAAAAGTTTTCATTTGATTAACTTTAGCACAATAATGTGATCTTTGCTGTTGTACACATGCTGGTAATTTGTCAAACCTTGGCTCACACTTCATTAGTTTGAGAGCAACACATGCAGCACTCAGGTTACCTGTTGATTTCTTGTATTAGATTTTATATAATTCAAAGCTGAAAACAGGTGCTCACAAGCTTAAGATGATCCAAAAAAGTAAGAAAAGCAATCCCAAGTGCTTTCATTAACTTAAAATTATTTGGCACAGAATCCCACACTTCAAGGACTTCATTTTCAGAAGTACCAACTGTGCTGTTCTTTGTTATCCCTTCACACACTGTCTTCTCTATCTTCAAGTATTGCACAGGTCACAGAATTTATTTTTCCAGATAGAACTTTCTTGAAATTCCAATAGGTCCATTTCTAGATTTCCAAAATCTATCCAGTGTAAGCAGGAAAGATCAAGTTCTTCAAATTGGACTTTATCTGGAGAAGTAATAAAACACAGGGGTGTCTCCTAATGAAACTGTCAAAATTGGTTATCAAAATTCTTCTTCACAGGTGCTACAATGCTAGAAAATTCCTTGTAGATTTCCTAATGGATTGTAGAGTTGTCTGCAGTTATTTGTAGAATTTTGCAAATGCAATTTTAGATTTGGAAAATATTCCAGCTGCCCATTTTCAAGGTCTCTTTCAAAAACCAGAAGGTTTCTCTCAAAAGTTTTTTTTCTTAAATTCTTTTGTTGGTACATTGTAGGTATACAACACAATTACATTTCTCATTGGGAATTGTACCTTTACATAATGCATCTTGG
>NW_004624748.1:8459292-8496449 GCF_000247695.1 Heterocephalus glaber | reverse complement strand
TATATATAATCTCGTGGGCACCACCTTGACTGGCCATGCCACAGCTCAGATGAGTTGTGGCTAATTAATCAAGGCTCATGTCATCACCTGGAGCCGTTCCTCCTTTCTGAGCATGGGCATGGCCCCATGTGCTCTGTTATCTAATGCTCAGCTGCTGGAATGATGCTGGGGTGACTTGACTCATGCTGACAGAGATGGCTTTGTGTGCCTATTGTGGCACATGTGCCATAGGTTCACCACCACTGTCCTAGGTCAAGGCACGTGGGCAGGAGGAAATTTTCTCTTGCTGGAGGCAGGGTTCATCATTCTGTTTTATCCAGGCTTCCAGCAGCATAGGTCAGCGCCACCAACATCATGGAAGACAATCTGCTTTCCTCAGAGGACAACTTGAATGCTAACCTCCTCCTGAAACACATTCACAGACATACCTACAATTATGTTTTACCAGGCCTCACCAACCAGTCCCATAACCCAATCATGTGGACACAGAAAAACTATCACAAATTTTTTACTACCAAGTTAATTTCGTCAAGTATCAGGATTCTACTTAAGTTTTTTTCCTGATGAATGTTAAAGTCCCTAACTGATTCAATTCCATGATATTTATTCTTTTAGTTTCTTGCGAAAGTGTGTCTCTTTGATGAATTGTTTTGGTTGATTAATTTCATCCAAGGTTTAATGAGGGGTTTAAAGAATTTAAAACTGCACCCAGACATGCTAGTGCATGCTTGTAATCCCAGCACCTGAGAGGCTGAGACAGGAGGATTATAAATTTGAACACAGCCTGGGCTACATGGCAACTTAGCAAAACCTTCTGAATAAATAAATAAGGCTGAGGGTGTAGCTTAGTGCAAAGGTCCTGGGTCCAATCCCCAGTACTGAAAAGATAAAAAATAAAACTTAGAACTGCATTTTTCATAATTATGTTGTTTCTTAGAATAAATCTAATATGGTGGGTAAAAATAGATTACTGAGGGGCCTGTCTCAGTAATCCTGAATTTGAATTGAGTAATTTTGAATTTTCTCCACCTTTCATTTTCTTGAGCTATTTTACATCTCTGTATATAATAGAAAGCTAATAATAATGCAAATTAATCTTATCCACATAATTGCAAACCGTTTATGCCTGATGGGAGGCAATTAGACCCTGTGGATAGACCACTTTTATATCTATTTGTAAATTCTTTTCAGCATTTATCTACCTATATTTGTGTGTGTTCATTTGAACTTTCCTTGGAGATGGCTATACTATCTTACTGGGTTTGCTTATTAATCCACCAGTTAAATAGATTCACTGATGGATGTGAGTCATATCCTGGGTGTTGAACACAGGTAGCACTGGGCTATATACCCAGGACTCCCCTTTCTAAAATTTCATTTTGAGACCAGCTCATGTGAAGTTGCCCAGACTGGCCTTGAACTCAAAATCCTCCCGCCTCAGCTTCTGAAGTAGCTGGGATTACAGATATGTACATCATGCCCAGACAGAAGTGTATTTTGTATTTGTATAAAAGTCATGATTTTACCCTTAAAATTATATTTTAACAGAGTATATTATGTATATATGTGTCACTACAACCAGAAGTTATGTTCCCCTTTTCACAACTTAGGTGTCCACAGCATCAGCATTTGAGCAGTGTGAAGGCTCTGACCACTCTGTACTTCCCCACCCCCTTGGCTGACTCACTGCCTTTTGAGATTGATGGTTGAGTTGGTTTTCTCTCAGTTCCTTTTCCAATGCTACCACTGCATCATTTATTTCCCTCTGAGATTATTTTTTTGTTCCTTTTTAGTAAAATTAAAATTATTTGTTTATGGATACTATGGAAACAAGATGTTATTAGGAGGGAAGAAGAACGTGCAATAGCAGTCTAACAGAGAAGTTTATAACTGAATTTTCCTGCAGTACTTCACACACCTGATTGTATGACAGGTTTTTATTTTTTGTGTGAATTGCTCGGGTTGCTAGTTTCTCTTCCTGCCAGCTTCAGGCCATTAATAACTTTGCCTTACTCTGATCTGACTAGGCTGGGGACATTCTAGAAGTATGTCTTTCTCTGGATAAGAAGCACTGTCAAAGTTTTTTCAAAAGAGCAGAAAGTTGAAATTGTTGGTCACATTATAGTTTTTAGGGCCTTGATATTTCAGAGAAAAAAGTGCTATCAGGCACAAACAGCCCAATGCCTTCATTTGACAGATGTGGAAACTAAGTTGCAGAGAAATTAAATGACTTAAGCACAGTAACATAGCTGCCTGAAGGCCTTGCTAGAAATAGGACTGCACCTTCCTCATTCTCAATTCAGTTCTCCTCCCATTACACATAGTATCTCAGTGATCTTGGTCTTCAAGAACTCTAATTAGCCCAGTAGTTAAGAAATAACTACAACATGCATTATTTTACTGATCTTCTCTGATCTTATGCAGTTCATAAAAGCTTTTTCCTTTACAAGTTTGAAGGAAAAGTCAAGAACAAGGTCAAAGGGGGCAAATGTAAATTACAACTTGCAAATATTTTAGTTTAATGCCAGATTTTCACTATTGTTCTCAGTAACTGGACTAAGTCCTATGACAGCCACACACTCCATCTCTACACACAAAGCTCCCTGGGTTTTTCTCTTAGCTCACTGAAGTTAAGCCAGGGTTGGCTAATGGATAGTGATCACATATTTGTTTGTCTACTTAATTAAATAGTTAATGACTAAGAAAACAGTCAATTATTAAGAGCCCTGCATTTAATATCTCTCATTTGCATTCAAATTATTATGTTTTAAGTAAAAAGGAAGTTTGAAAGGAGCAGCCCACAAGAGCCTGGCCTCAATTTTAGAAAACTTTAAGCCTAGACCATCTCTTGGACTTTCAAGTTTTAAGTGTGATAAAGTAGAACAGGTCTTTTTTCCTTTCACTGCTGGGGTCAGAACCGGGGCCTTATGACCTTTACCACTGAGTTACACCCCTAGTTTAAGGTATTGCTCAGTTCAGCCACCTGGATTCAAACTGACCCATTTATAGGAAGAGGCAAATATAATTTGAAATATCATGTGGAGAACAGTGGAACTTAGTGGCCAGGAGCAAAAGATGTGTATTATCTCATATGGGATCATGAGAACATCTTTCACTGTCCGGGGCTTTTCACTTGTAGGTTCCCTCCCACTCTGTCACCGGGCCACACACGCTGGTGCCAACAGCACAAGCTAATCCACATGTATACCATTTTCCTACGTAACGAAGTGTGAAAACAGAAAGTTCCTGCTTCTGCTACAGGCATCTCTTGTGGTTTGTTTGTCATTGGGCCTCACAAGTTTCTTTCTCCTTTGCAGTAACTCACTGAGTAAACTGAAGCCCTCTGGAGATGGTGCTGGGTGAAAATCTGGGTAATGAATCCAATGAACTAAAGCCCTTGCCTCCTGAGATTTTTAACTTCAAGGAGTTATGTGTTGTTTAATTAGATAATGTCTGTGTCTATGTGTGAAACAACTCTTAGTTCTAGGGAAATGGAAGGTGATGGATGGCTTAAGTGCTACCCAAACGTGTTTATGCCATTTACCTAACACAGCCCAGAATGGGAGGAACCTCAGTCATTTGTGTCCTGGTTGTAGACTCAGGCAAGAGACACCTTGTGTCACTCACTGGGAAGTGAGCTGCATGCTGGGCATCCATGCTATTCATGAGGCCAGTCTGTAGTCTGACCATAGGCGGTGTCCATATCCTGCTGCTGACATGATTCCTATCATCAGTCAGACAGCAGGAATGCTGGAAAGGGCCTCAGCACACTGAATAACCTAACCTGAGCTGTGGGAGGTAATTAGGAGAGGCAGGGTGCAGAGCCCAGTGGGTGTGTGAGCATGGAAGACTAAGCAGGAGCGTAGAGTGTGAAAAACAGGGTGCAAGGTCAGCACAGACACACCTTCACATCAGTGCCACCTCAACGATCAGCACCCCGACATGGGACTGTGCAGTGTTACAAAACTCCCTCTGTGCCCAAAGAATTATCAGAGTACAGGAGAAGAAAAACTTGCTGTAGGTATCAAATAGTCTCATGGAACTCCTTGTCTTTTGAGATTTTATTCACTAGAGAAGGTTTATTCAGAGTAGGGTTTATTTGACAATGCTTTACCAGCCCTTGAAGCTGCAGAGAGTCCCTACTGTCTTTAAAATTAGGGGGGCCTGGGATTTAGCTCAGCGGTTTTGCCACCTGCTGCACAAGTGCAAGGACCTGAGTTTGATCCCCAGTACCAAAAAACAAAAAATTGTATGTAAAACAGTACATGTATGAGTCAATGTTAATTTTTCTGCAAAGAGGATATACATCTTGTAAAAAAATATTAAAGTATCTGTTACCTTCAAAATATTTTGTGGTCACTGGTCTGGAGGCCAATGGAAACCCGCCCCCCGCCAAGCCTTTTGGATCATGACAAAAAAGAATATTTAAAAATGTTTTAGTGTTTTAATTGTAATAGTACATGTTTGCAGCACATAGTGTCTATATTCCTTGTGTGGAGTTGGTACCTGTGCATAACACATCTGAATTCTTTTCTTTTTCATCCCCTTTCCCTCTCCTTCCTTCCTCTTCCCTCCATCTATTGATCCCCTTTGATTTGAGAAAGATCTATCTCCTTACTTTCTATTATCTACCTTTTATTTTGCTCTTTATTTATAATTTGAATTTCTCATATAAAAGAAATCATGTGATATTTAAGCTTATGTATCTGATTTATTTCATTTAAAATTATAGTTGCTGCTATTATGAATTGTGCTGCCATAAACATGAGTGTGTATGTATCACTATAATATGATGTTTTTAACTTTTTTGGGAAGATACCTAGAAGGGAAATAGCTGGGTCAAATAGAATTTCTAGTCTTAGTTTTTTGAGGAATCTCTATACTGATTTCCACAGTGGAGAAGGGTTTCTTTTTCCCACAGCCTTGCCAAAATTTGTTATTACTTCATTTCTTTTTTAAAAATTAATTTTATTGGTACATTTTAGGCATACAATATAATGGCATTCATCATTGGAAATTTGTACCTTTTCATAATCTATCTTGGTTCTTATTTTTTTCCCCTTCCTCTGCCCTCCCTTCAACCCCTCCACCTCTATTTACAAAGACTTTGTTTACATTTTCTCATGTTAATTCCATTCCCTTCTTTCCTTTCCCCTAGCCCTCCCAGTTCCCTTTCCCCTTTGCCCCTTTTCTTCCTATTTCACATTATCTACTATACCTTTTAGTCCTTATTTACACTTTTAGTTTCTCACACCAGAAAAACAATTCAGTATTTACATGTGTGTTCTATTTATTTTACTTAAGAGTATCACCTTGATGTGCACCCACTTAGCTATAACTGTCTCTAATTTCTCATTCTTTATGGCTGAGTAGTACTCCATATTATAAAAAAAAAAAAACCCACATTTTCTTTATCCAGTATCCAATTGATGGGCAATTGGGCTGTTTCCAAGTTTTAGCTATTACAAACTGTGCTGCTATGAACATGGGTGCACATATATCACTGTGGTATGATTCTTTTAATCCTTTGGGGAAGATATCCAGCAGGGGAATAGCTGGGTCAAAAGGGACCTCAACCCCTAGTTCTTTGAGGTATCTCCATACTGATTTCCACAGTGGTTGCACCAGTCTCCACCCCCTCCAGCAGTGGAGCAGGGTTCCTCTTTCCCCACAGCCCCGCCAGCATTTGTTATTGGTTGATTTCATGATAGCAGCCATTCTTTCTGGGGTGAGGTAGAATCTCAGCAAGATGGAATCTTAGTGTTGTTTTAATTTGTATTTCTCTAATACGCAGTGATGGTGAGCATTTCTTCATGTGTTTATTGTACTTCTTTTGTGAAGTGTCTATTGATTTCACTTGCCCATTTTTTGATTGGGTCCTTTATTTGAGTGTGGGGGGGTTCTAATTTTTTTGAGTTCTTTATATGTTGGAGATATTAGCCCTCTGCCTGAGGAATAGCTGGCAAAATTTTTTTTCCATTTTGTCTTCCAGCAGGTTAAGTGTTTCTATTTTAACATTTAGTTCTGTGATCCATTTTGATTTTAGTTTAGTGTATGGTCAGATATATGGATCTGAGTAGCTAGTTTTCCCAGCAACATTTATTAAAGCGGCTATCTTTCCTCCAGTGTGTTTTTGACCCCTTTGTCAAAGATCAAATAGTTAAATGTGCTTGGGATTGTTTCTGCATCTCATATCCTATTCCACTGATTCTCTCTGCCTGTTTTTAAGGCAGTACTATGCTGTTTTGTTTTGCTTTTATCACTGTAGCTTTGTAATATAATTTCAAGTCTGGGATTGTGATGCCCTCCCTCTTTGCTCCTGTTATCCAGGATTGCTTTTGCTATTCTGGATCTCTTCTAGTCCCACATGAATCTTAGGATTCTTTTCTCTAGTTCATGACAGAAAAAATTCTGAAGGTCAGTACATGAAGTGGATGTCAGCAAACATGGCCTTGCATTTTATCTCACCTTTGGGTTCAGACCTTGCCTGGGTCACACTTCTTGTCCTATCCCTGAGACAAGTAGCCAGACTCTCTCAGGTCCTTTAGGCCAGCTCTGAACATGGCCTGTACCTAGCCTCAGGCCTGCTAGCCAGCCTCCTTGGCCACATCCCTTTAATAATGTCATACCCAGGCTGAAAGCAGATGAGCCATATCAGTGGGAGGAACCACAACCATGGCAGCTGATTCCATAGTGGATGACTTCTAGTCTCATGAGGAAGTAGGAGAAAACATTCAATAGCAACTGGTGGCCTGAGTTCCAGTCTGCATCCTGCATGGGCCAGCCATGTGACATTGGGAAGTTCACCTTCATGCCTTTACTTCAGTTTCCCAATCTGTAGAATGGGGAAGCTGGACTAGATTCTCAAGTCCTCCTAGGCTCAGGAGTTGACAGATGTTTTCCAAACTCCATGGGGTGACTGTGTCGGCAGAAACCAATTTGAAGAGGACTGGTCCCTTATTAGAAGCTTGTTTATTTTTCTATCCTAAATACCAAGGTATATGTTTTAAAGCAGATTTGATTTTTCAGTTCATAGATGTATAAGCAGATAGACATATCCAAGAGGAAAAAGAACTGTGGGCAACATCAAGAATTCAATGACAGTTCATCTGCTAGTTAGGGCTGAAGAACAAAGTAGCAAATATTTGTCATTACAATGGAGCAGCACTGCAAACTGTCCTGTAGTTTCTAGTTTGGATTGTTCATAAATCTCCCTTTCTACATCCAGTCTTCTATTCTGCTCTTAGTAGGAAGTATATATTTAGAGTCATCCTTCTTTCCCCCTGTGGTACTGGGGATTGACCACAGGGCCTTTGCACTGAACTGCATCCTCAACTCTTTTATTTTTTATTTTAGACAGGGTCTTGCTGAATCACTATGTTGCTTAGGCTGGACTTAAACTTGCAACCCTCCTGCCTCAGCCTCCCAGAGTTCTGGGATTACCAGTGTGTGCTGCCTTTCCCCACTTGTATTTAGATTCTCAGCTGGCTCTTTAACATATGGTTTGTAAAGTCTCTGAACTGTTACTGTGGCATATTCATGTTCAGGCCTCCTGATCCTTTTACTCTAGGCCCAGAGAAGGCAACCAAGTCACTCATCTACTCTGGGTCCCTCCTTTCTTGTCCCTGCCTTTCCCTGGATATTACAGGGGTGGCTGTCTACTCCATCCTCTCCCCGCCCCCCGCTTTCTCTTCTTGGACTCTCATCTCTTACCTTCTTCGTGGGATTGTCCTTCTCAGATCTCCTTAGATCAAAATCTTAAAAATCTTTACCAATTTTCTGTGCCTTTTATTTTTTGGTACTGGGGATTGAACTTGAGACTTTGTGCTTGCAAGGCAGGCAACGGCACCACTGACCTAAATCCCTGGCCCTGTCTTTGCCTTTTAAATAACCTATTCATATTTTCCTTTCTCCTAGTCCCCAAATGTCTGGGATAATGAAGTTTTACCCACTGTTTTTGCTTCCGTTGTCTTCTTACCTCTGCAGTTTGGATATTTATAAGCTGTCCCGGAACTGCCATCTTACAAGACAGAGGGTGTTCTGTGTCCCTGTCTTCCCTCTCGGGCCCTGCTGTGAGGACAGTGCCGACAGCACTTCTTCCTTCACACCCTCACACCAGATGTTGCCCAGATGAAGAGGCAGCTCAGCAAGTCTGTGTTAAACGGCAGTGCTCTGCGGACCTCCCCATTCCAGCACTTCCCACCACTCATCCTTCTGTAGTCCAACAATGTCCTACCTCAGCCCATGTGGTCATAACAATTATAGCACTGTCTTCTCTGCCTCTTTGCTTCCAGTTCATCCTGCAGAGCACTATACTACTGAAGTCTTCTTTGAGACACACCCACCTCTCCCCACTGATCATTGCTCCAAGCTCAATCTCCTCAACTGGTATCTTTATCTTATTTTATTCATGCATTGATTTGGGGTTTTATTTTTGCGACAGTCTCACTATGTAGTTCGGGCCGGCCTCGAACTCAAAGCCATCCTCTCCTGACTCAGCCTGCCGAGTTCCGGAGTTACAGGCATGCACCACCATGCCTGGCATCAACTGGTATCTTTAAACTGTAGTTAAATGCTTATAAAAGTTACAGATGCACAAGGTGAAACATTTTAACTAAGGAAAAGAGTAATCAAAGAAAGGTGAATCTCTCTTCCGTCCCCTCCTCCCAGTTTTCTCTCCCACAGGCAACCACTGTTAGCAGTTTCTTAGAGTTCATCCTGGAAGAGCAAGCCGGTGCTGAAGGGCATCATGAGTAGACCACAGTCACCACTTACATCTTAGCCATTTGGGCTGTGGTCTTGTTTACCTGCCAGACATCTCTCCGAGAGCTGGGCTCTACCCCTGGTACTCCCTGACATGGTTTGGAATTTTCTGCAGTCCACAAGGATGACATTATCTCTGCTCTTAGCAGAGTTTTTGAGGCTTTCAGAGGCTGTGACCAGAGCAGGCATCACACTTCCCTGTGGATATTGTGAGGGAATCCGGTACTGTTCACCTCATTGGGATGAGCCTTCTCCCTGGTCAGTCCCCTAATACCAACCCCACTCATTCTTACTTCGCTTCTGTTGCACCAACCAGATATTGAATCAATTATTTTGCTTCTGAACTGTGGTGGACTGTGGATTGTGCCACTGCAGACGGTGGTGGATTGTGATAGTGACCTAGTGTGTAGGAAATGAGAACGAAACGATAGTGTTTCTTGCTACTGTGCCATTGCTTCCTTGTTCAGCCTTATTTCCTAAGTTCAGGTGCAACACCCTCGTTAAGTTATGTACTGCAAGGATTTGAGAAATAGCATACATTGTATAATGTGAACAGTAATGGCATCATCCAGTATAGAGTGCATAGTGACATTGTAGCCAGTGTACATTTCTTATGAAATCCAGGGAGAAGAGCCATTCTGGGAGCTGTTCTGCATCTGGCTGGGCACTAATGACAGCCTTGGACTTGGGAAATATTCCTGTAATGACATCCATAATCTTAAAAACTGCTTTTGGGGTACATCTAAATTCATGTTTTATTTAGATACAAAGTAGTAGCTTAAATACAAGTAGGAAAACTTTTTCATTCTTTTAAAATCCACCTAATGAGCAATTGGCCTGGAGTGGTATCTGCTGAGGAGGTGCTGCATTATGACATTTGGCATCATGTTAGGAATTGCCTGGGAGGTACATTTTGAGTAGTTGAGCTGTGATATAGTATAGATAATAAAAGTGAGAGATATAATCCCAGTCAGAGGTTCTGCCAATTGTGATCTCAGGATAACTGCCATCAAGCAGAGATTCATTGGGCAAATGTATATGAGAAAACTGCATGTGAATCTTCTTTCCTCCTTGTATATTCACAATCTATATTCACACATGGGAGACTCCAGAGGTCGCATAGTAAAATAACTTCTGAACTTTTTAATTGACCTTCTGTCTCCTAAACTTATTTGGTAATAACACACTTTATGCATAATGCCTACTAGCAGTCTAAAGAACTAAGATTCAGAGGTACACACTCTGGACAATGCTACCTCAGTTTAACCATGCAAGTTAGTTTGTAAACAAATAATTGCTTCCTCTAAATAACTCATGTATTCATTATAGTATAGGCCAATAATACCATAGTCCCATACAAACCAATAACATAATGTGATAAATAGATGAAATAATTATAGTAGAGCTATCATCTGATATTAACCTATTATTTAATATTTACCTTGTATCTTCTAAAACTTTAGTTTCTTAAAACATTTCTTGGGCCGGGGATTTAGCTCAGTGGTTTCGGTGCCTGCCTTGCAAGCACAAGGTCCCGAGTTCGATCCCCAGTACCAAAAAAAACACAAAAAAACCCCATGTTTCTTTGTAAGTCAAAGTCTCGTTAGTTGGTGTCCTTCAGTTATTTTCCAGTGACTTCCTGGCTGTCCCTTAAGAAATTTCCAACAAGAAGCAGAAAGTGAGCTCTTGCTCACTGGTATTTTTTTCCCTTACAATTTATTTAAGGAGGCCTCAACCTCATTAGCCAAAGATATCTTTATATTTCAGTCAGCTTCCTATTCTGAGTGGGTCAAGTTCTACTTTCCACACAGGCTCCTTCAGAATGCTATTATTACTCTTAAATTCTAGGTCAGAAAGTGATTTCTGCTGTACAATCGATTATAACATCAGATGTATTATTTTTAAACAGTGTTGATTTAAAATAATGAAAAGCACACAAAAAGTGTTTCTTCATGAGTGCAAGTATATTTATGAAAATAGAACGAAGACTGAAGCATAGCTGATTCCCCCTCCACTCACTGACCCTCTGTTGTTCAGAGAATGACTCCAGAAAACAGTTTCTCTGAGAATTGTATCTGGATGGCCCAGATTCCATAGCCTCTTTAGTTGTTAGGAGCTGCTGTAGAAAGGAGGACTTGGATGACATCTCCTTACTTTAGGACAGTGATGGCAAGCCTTTTAGAGACCAAAACCCACTTATACCTCAAAGTACCAACACTGCACTGTTATCTGATGCTCAGTTGCCAGGTCAATGCTGGGGCAATTGGGGTCATGTGCCCACTATGGCACACGTGCCATGGGTTCGCCAACACTGGTCTAGGAGCTGGTGCTCTGCTTTAGTGTAAAGAGAACAGGAGCTGAGGCAGGGCAGACCTGCCCATGTGCAGAAGCTGCTTCTTTGCTCCAAGACAAGGAAGAACTGGCCCCTGTGAATGGCTGAGGTCTGGGACAGAGAGGTTAAAAAGCTGGGTCAATAGCAGCTGTGGCAGATGGAAAATGTAAAGGCAGGCAACATTCTCTGTTCTGATTTAGCATAATTTCTAGAATGAGTAGGCCTGGAAAACAGAAAGGGAGTGGAAGTAAAGACCCAAACAAACCCACACTCTCATGTGGATGTGTGGGAATTGCATTAAATCACAGTGGGTGTGAGCACAGCTTAAGAAAAGGCTCAAGGCAGGTGACTGGAATAGATATGATCAACTCCTTCTTAAGAAAATACGGGCTGGGTGTGGTGGCTCATGCCTGTAATTCTTGTGAGGCTGAGGCAGGTGGACTTCAAATTCATGGCCAGACTAGGCAATTTAGTGAGACCCTGTCTCAAAACAAAAATGAGAAGGTCTGAGACATAGCTCAGTGATAGAGCATCCCTCAGTTCAATCCCTGGTGCTACAAACAAAAACCAAAAGACTCTGTACCCATAAATATGCACGATTATTATATGTTAATAAAAATTTTACAACAACAAAAAAAGCCAGCCTATGCAGTTTCCAGGTGTTTTGGTTTCATACATAAACAACATTAAAATTGTTAACTCTACTAACCTAGTTTTTTTTAAAAAAGATATTAATATTAGAAGTTATGTGTGGCTGAGTACCCCTTTTTTGCAATAAGAACCAAGACTACATATAAAATTTATTTGTTTCATATATACTTTTTTACAGATAGCCTAAAGGCAATTTTATACACTATTTTGAGTACTCTGGAGTTTTGACTATTACCTGTTACATGAGTTCAGCTGTGGAATTTTCCACTTGTGGCATCACGTTGGCTTTTGAGAAGTTTCAGATTTTTTTAACATTTTGGAGTTCAGATGTTCAGATTAGTGTTGTTCAACCTGTATTGCCATTGGTTTGTGTTTTGCTTTGTTTCATGCCAGAAAAAAAAAAGTATAGACTCACAATTACACACAATTTTCAAAATTTAATGCATTTAGACTTATAAGAAACTTAGGATATTGTTATTTTGTTAAGGTCTCTTTGTCAATAACTAACTGGTTCACAAATTATTATTTTGGAACACAAGACAAATCTCTGAAACATGTCCAAGACGGTAATATTTATTTTCTTCAGAGATACTTTCATTGTTGGTATTAGTTGTAATAAACATATAAATATCCCAGACAAGGTTATTTATTGAATCATCTAGACAGTTAAAAAAAAAGACCTAAAAGCCAATGAATACAATATACTCTGATAATTTACAGATAAATATTCATAGATATAATACAAAGAGAATGCATTAGTACTGAGAGTATGTGAAAGGAGTAACCAGGAAAAAGTGGTATTAATGAAGGAATATTCTTGTTTCTTTTTAAGGAAAGAGGAAAGCAAAGCAGAGAGTTAAGAGACGATGAGGTAAAAAAGATATAAATAAAGTCCTGACTGCTACAGTTTTGGTCAAAATGGTTTTCATTTGATTCTGGTGTTTCTGTTTTTGCTTAAATTTTCAGTGGACAGTCTAAATGGGTGACTTCATCTGCCTGGACAAGTGGCCCTTGTGTCGGCTGCCTCTTGTCCAGTTACCTTGGCTGACAGGACAGTCTATCCCAGGAAGAACAAACATGGCCGACCTTGCTCATCCTTCATATAGTGCTTTGGATCCCCACCAAGAGAGAGTTCTTAGATTTTCAGAAAAGGTGGCATGGGCTGAACAGCCACCCCCAGATCTATCTCTCGTTCTTAAGTTTTTGTTTGTATGTCTCATTTTGTTTTTTGAGACAAGGTCTCCCTATGTAGTGGAGGCTGGCCTTGAACTCACTGTGTAGCCCAGGCTGGCCTTGAACTCATGGTAATCCTCCTGCCTCAGCCTCCCGACTGCTGGGAATACAGGGGTGTGCCACCATGCCTGGTTTAAATTTGTTTTTTATAAATTTGTCCATAGCTCCATATTTCAAACAAAAGTGAAAGGAGTGGGTCTTAAATTTGGAAGGGTTTATGACCTGGCATCTTTTCTGAGTGCAGGAAGATTTTATTTTTTTAACCTCAGACTGGGTCCTTTTCCCTTTTGGAATCATGAAATGAATAAATGAGAACAAGCTCCAACTGAGTGGTGAGCAGTCATTTAAAAAAATGACTTTACATTTTTTTCATTTGTTGATGAGTTTGATCATTTTTCTCCTAACAGTCACACTGGAACTGACAATATTTCTATTTTCCCTTTTAACTCAATAATTTCAATTACGTTACTTCATAGAGCCATTGGAAGATACAGAAGACAAACGATGAATGGAAAAATCTGCTGCTATCTTTCAAATAGTTTGCAAAAGATTATTATTAGACTGAAATAGGGATACATAGGGAGACAGGAAGAAGAAAGATTAAAATATGGTAGAATCAATATATTAATTTGAACTTTTGCTTGCTGTGATAGAAAATCAAATAAAATTAACCTTGGCAACAAGAAGAATATATTATGTATATAGTTATCCCTTGGTATTCATGGGGAATTGGTTCTCGAACCCCTTCTGTGTATATCAAAATCTGAGGGTGTTCAAATCTCTTTTTCAAAATGGTACAGTATTTGCATACATTCCTATATCTTCTCATATACTTTGGGTCATATCTAGATTACTTTTTTATAATTTATTTTTTCACAATGCTGGGGATCAAGCCCAGGGACTCTTATCTGGTCAAGCACTTTACTCGCAAGTAGGCAAGTACTTTACCTCTGAACTACATTCCCAGCCTCCTAGATTATTTATGATGCCTAATTTAATGTGAATGCTAGGTAAATAGTTGTTGATATTGTATTGTTCATGGAATAATATCAAGAAAAATGCCTGTTCATGATCAGAATATATACATTTTTTTCTGAATATATTTGATTCACAGTTGATTGAATTTGAGGACACCAAAACAGGAGATGTTGAACCTAGAGATATGAGGGGCAAACCATATACTGGGCAGCTCACCAAAACTAAAGAACCAGGAACCAGAAAGATAGGTCTGAACACAGACAGGCTCTCCTGGGTGCTCTGTCTCGTGGTCAGAAGTCCACTTTTGGATGGAACAATAGCCAGTTGTAAAACATGGCTGCTCCCAGTGGACCAGATGCACAGGGAGGCAAAGGTACAACTGAAAGAGGATGCTGTTTTCATAAGGAATAAAGAGAGCATTCAACTCTGAAATCAGGCATAGTGGTGCCATCCCTATAGTCTCAGCTACTCAGGAGGCTAAGACAGGAGGATTGAAAGTTCAAGCCCCACCTGGCCAATTCAGCATGACCTTGTCTCAAACTCAGTGCTCCCAAGTTTAATCCCCAGTACTGTACAAAACGAAGCATAACCAAAACCAAACAACAAAAACTACGAAGAAGCAAGACAGCCAGGCAAATGGCTTGTTGTGTTTCTTGAGTATTTAGAAATAATCAAGATCAGTTTCAAGGGTCAAGTACTCCTGAAAGAAGAACTTCATGCAAGGAAATCATTTGCAACTTTAAAGATGTATAAACACATAGCAATCTGTAGAACAGGGGCCTATTGTGCAATGCTTAATTAATTACTAATATTCATTGTACACTCATGACTTACAAGGTACATCCCTAGATTCTGGGATACCAGGAGGAAGTTGCTAAGATGAGTAAGTGCCTACCTTGAGGAGTGTATACATCAGTAATCTGTAGGAGGTAAACCAAGCTACAATAAGTAGGTCTATCTAACACAAGGGCTTGAATACTTGTTAAAAGGAAAATCATAGACTCATGTTACTATCATTTCCTCTAAAAGGATTAGTGGCTTTCTTTTTAAAAGGTAAGTCCTATATGATGTATCCCAACAATTCTTGATCTGGACTGTTTGTAGTCGGCCAGATGTCCTCAAGCACATACTGATCACCATTATCTGATCACTAGTTCCAACTGAAGACTTAACATTGAAATTTTCCGTGTTTCTGTTTTTCACTGGACTTTTAAGGAAACAATCAGAGGGGACAGTTGAAGGTAGGTTAATTCTTAAGTGGTATAAGTATGGGTTCATTTATTATTTTTATAATTAATTTTGAAGCTTGATTTTTGGAAAGCCTGGGAGGAAAGGGGTAGGAGAGAGGAGATTGGGAGGATACCAGCAGGTGGCGCTTGTCTCTTCCAAGAAAATTGTATTTTGTTCTCAACCAAGAATTTCACAGGAATTAAGGGCAACTACTCCAGTCAATGCAAATGACATAGTTAGGTGCTGAGTCCATGAAGTGACAAGTTCCAGCCTGATAACTTCCCCATCACACTCCTCCCCAACAAAAGCTGTAGCGTTTTCATACTTGACCGCCAGCCAGCCACATTTCCCCAAGGCATCATCCTATAAGAACCATAAGGCTTTGTGTATGAGAGACGGAGATAAAGCTTTGGGAAAGGAGTGACACTTTATCAGTCTCCCAGCTGGTCTGTCCTTGGGTGACAGATGTTCTCTTGGCATGGGCACTCACAATGGGTTGTGCATGGCAGAACGTGAATGCTGTGCCCAACAGGACAAGGAGAAGCAGCACAAGGACACTGACAGTGCCTAGGCTCGTGCTCAAGCTGAGACTTAATAGCTCGCTGGGTCACTGGCCTTCTAACCTGCCCTAGCACAACCCAATTTGGGGTCCACTCAGCCATAGCCAGGCACTCTGGTTTATACGACAGAGTATTCTGTCCACCATAAAAACGACCCCTTTTAAACGTCCTTCCTTCCTGGGTCTGTAGCTGTCCACTGTTGCTTATCAACTACTCTGCCCCACTGTACTTGTTAGTTCGCGCTGGAAGTCTAGACCTGTAGCCTACAGGGAAGGGTGGCCACCCTGAAGTCTGGATTTTGAAACCAGCGGCACCTCTGACTGAGGCGAGGACTTTAGCTAAGTTTTGTGATTCCTCCCTGTAGACTGAGGGTAGCAGTAGCTCCACTTAGAGGCTCCTGGATGTAAAGAGAAAATTTATATTACCTCAACTGGCACCAGGCTAGACTCACTGTAAGCGCCCAAGGCCGGAGCAGGGGCCATCTGTGGGGCTAACCCAATAGTGAAAACTGCCTTTGGGGGCTCTGGGTCAAACACCCAGGCTAAGTCTCCTCCCCTGGAGCTCACTGTATTTCAAATTCCATTCGTTGCCTCGCCTAAAATCTAAGATTCTTTGTGTCCTAAAACCTCCCGGGAGGCCAAAGGGACCCGCAGGATTGGGCGTGTGGCTGTAGTCACCAGAGCAGGCGCGCAGCTCCAATTTCGGGCCGTATTGCGGGCTCGGGCGGGACAGACAGCGCGGAGGCAGGAGGAGGAGAGAACAGGCGGCGGAGGAGGGGAGAGCGGCGAGAGGAGGGCGCGGGCGAGGAGACACATGCGCGCTGCCGCCGCTGCCGCTGCAGTCCGCAGCTTCCCGGGGACAGGAAACCTTCACAGCCCAGCTGCGCTGCCACCTCCGGGTCCGCGCCCCGCTCGGCGTGCCCGCCCGCAGCCTGCTCCCGCTCTCCGGCGTCCTCCGGGCGGGCACGGCGTGGATTCCGTCCGAGCCCAGGCTTCGTGCCGAGGAAAGCTGTGACCCCCCCCCCGCGGAGCGGCGGGGCGGGCCGGGGCGGGGGGGCCTGGGAGAAGATGGCGACGCCGGGAAGCGAACCCCAACCTTTCGTCCCTGCCCTCTCCCTAGCGACTCTGCACCCACATCATCATCCGCACCACCACCACCACCATCACCACCACCACGGAGGGACGGGAGCCAGCGGAGGGGCGGGCGGCGGCGGCGGCGGCGGCGGGGGGGCCTTCAACCTGCCCTTGAACCGGGGTCTGGAGCGCGCGCTGGAGGAAGCGGCCAACTCCGGGGGGCTGAACCTGAGTGCCAGGAAGCTGAAGGAATTTCCCAGGACCGCTGCCCCCGGGCACGACCTTTCGGACACGGTGCAGGCAGGTGAGAGGCCCGGGCAGGCCGTGCATGTGTGGGGTGCTGCCGTCTGGCTGGCTGTCGCGCCTTCCCCGACGCGGTGGCCGGGCTGAGGTCGAGCTGCGCCGGGGGTCCTCGGGCCCATGGGAGAAGCGGGGCCTGTGAAGGGCCCAGGGGTCCGCCTGCCCCAGCAGTGCCTTGCCAGAAGGGCAGGGATGCGCCCGGGTCCCGGCTCTCCACCCGGCGCCGGCCGCGGGCGAAGTGGCTTGGGGCCGGGGCTTGCGGGCGCGCACTGTGCGCGCTATGGCCCTGAGCTTTTCGGGCTGCCTTCCTGGGCCGCGGCTGGGCTGGGAACCGAGCGCCGACAGCCGCGGCCGCGCCTCCCACCGGGTCAGACCCTCTCTGCACGGGGGCGTCGCCGCTCCGGTGGGGAAAGCCAGACAAAGGTGGTACGCCCTCGTCCGACCCTAGGGCATCGGCGCGGGACCGCGGGACCGCGGGGCCGCTTGGCGATGTCTGGCAGCTCGGTGGCGCCTGCAAGGAGGTGCCGAGCCTTCTTCCTCTTCCTGCGCCTGTGCGAGCGAGCAGAACCACCGCGATTGTCGTGAATCCGAGGCGCCTGTCGCTTTGGAAGCGATCGAGTCTTTCCTTCCTTGGTTTTGCCCACCGCCCACACAATTTGGGCCCTGTCTCCCAGACTACCTGGTCTCGGTAACTGGGCCTTTGCGGGGCCCCTGGAGGGAAGCATGTCTTAGTGAAAGAAAAGTAATTAAAGCGAGCCGGTTTTCCAGCGTGAACCCGGCAAGTTGTAACTCGCGCCAATAAGCAGCCAGCTTTTTCAAGTTATGTCATGTGTTGACATATTTCCGAGACGTCTGTTTTCTCTTTGGTAGTTAGGAGTTGTAGGAGCAGGATCCATAAACAGGAAGGAGTGTGGTGGAAAGGGATTGGGGCCTGGGATCAGTACACAAATGACTTGGGTTCCCAACCATCTGGTTCCGCTCCCAGGGGTATGATTAGTATCCTGGCAAGCGACCCTCACTTCCCAGGGCAGTGGGTGCCCCAGTGTGGAACCACTACCCAGATCCCTTGGCTCTCATAGCTTTTTGGGCCTATTGCCAGGACCCTGGATCCTGGATGACTTGACTCAGCTCAAGACTTCGCAGTTTCCTCTTATAAGAGGAAGAAGGGGGCGGGGCAAGGGAGCCGGCAGTGGCTCTGGGAGCCTAGGTTTCCAGTGCCGTTTCTCCCGTTTAATTCAGTAAACGTTTATTGGGAGCCCGAATGAATATTTAGCTAGAGTTCTGAGTTCGTGGGAGTCAAAAAGTACCCTCCAGGGTCAGTGAACTTTGTTATTTGGATTTTGGGATGGCCGGGAATGGACAAGAAAGAGGGAATTTCCAGAGTTGAGCTAATAGACGGGGAGTATCTTTTAACAGGACCTCTTAGTGACATCTTCTCAAGTAGAAGCTTTTCTAAGAACTCCCTGAATCATTAACTTAAAAAAAATCATCTGTTATTAAATTCTGCTTCCCTTCTGCCATAGAGTGTACTTTGAATTGTGCAGAACTGCAGAAAACAGCTGGCACGACCAGTAATCATCTGTTTGTACAGTTCAGTAGTGGGGCCCAGAGCTGTTCCTTTACTTTAGTTAGGCTGGTGATTATTTCCGAGTTAGGTGAACTTGATATGTCTGCCTTGTTGGCATTTCTCAAAGACCAGTGCTTTAAAAGCAGGAATCACATTTTTCAGTTATGACTTTGCCACGTGAAGTGGATGCTTAAAAATGTTTCTTTCTGCTCTCTTCTGTGCTTGCTTAGTCTGTGAGTTTTGCAGGTTTTTAATTATGAGTCTCATTTGAACATGTTTAGTGATCAGGAAATTCTAACTAGTTAAAATTCAGAAGCTTAATGTTAATTCTTCATCCTATAATACAAAATTATTTGTGGCAGAGAGAGCAAAGTTTGTAGGAATTTAAAACAACTCAATAAAGAGAAAAAGGTATTCAATGTAGCCAGTTATTTTACATGACATTTGATATTAATATTTATGTACTTTTTATGGGGCCCAGTTTTATGCTTCAGTTTATATTTATTACTATCAGTGTCACTGTGCTCTTGTTAATGTCAGTGTAAAGCAGCCTGTGCATTTATGAAACAAAGTTATTACATCTGTCCTAAAACTCTTCTTACTCATCCTACAAAATCAATTTCTGCATTATCTCCCCATCCCTCCCTCCAACTAGAGTGAAAACTTCTCAGGAAGGGATACAGGGATTCTCTTTTTGGTGTGTTAAAGATTTGCTTTTGCAAAATATCTTTGAGGTCAGAATCTGGGTGTGAACTATAGGTATTCTGTTTGTTCTAAAGAAATATTTAGTTGAGCACTTTCTTATTTGTAAGAGCAAAACAAACAATTAAAATGACTGCCAATGCAGGTAGTGTTGACATTTCCTCCATTTTAAGAGAGCTAGTGATATTCAAAATTGGAGTAATAATATGTACATTAAGGATAGTGGTTTCTCCTGGGCCCGTATTTAGTTTACAGAATATCTCCTAAAATCAGAATGGCATATGAAGATCCTTGAAAAGGTCTTTTCATACATTTTTCAAGACAGAGAGTGACATAGCAAGGCTTTTCTCCCTGTTAATTTGTATAATATAGGCCATTTGGCTTATGGCTTGTAAAAAGCAACTCTTCTGACAGCAGCCTGGACAGAACTGCGCTGTTGGGCCATGTAGTATGTCTGATCAGAGGTGAAAACCAAGAGGAAATACAGAAACAGAGAGGCCCTGAGCTGCTCAGGGGGAGCCTAAGCTTTGTTCCTCAAGTGCATAGACTTGATTCATAGGAAAAAACTTTCAGGCTCTTACTTGAAGCCCATTAACTTGAGTTTCAGTCAGAATAAGTTTTGTTGTGAAATTCTAGTCTTTTAGGAGGCGAGGAAGGGAAAGGTACAGATAGCACTGATCCAAAGGGACAAAAGAGCCATGATTAGCAATTACTGGGTGCCCTTTGCTGTGCTGAGTTCTTGACATGTAATTGCTCAGTGCTCATCAGGAGCATATCCCTATCCTTTTACAGATGGGAAGACTGAGATGGAGAGAAGGCAGGCAAGATTGCTCAAGGCAGGCAAGATGCTCAAGATTATACCCCTATATGATGTGAACCAGTGATTTGAGTCCTAATGGAACTCACTTTAGCATTCCTATTCTTGACCATCTACCATTAGCAGAGGGAAGAAACCGGGAGGTGCAGAATCTGAGAGTCTTTCTGGAGATTCACTCAACCCCCATTCATTCTAACAGTATCTGCTGAGTCCACTGTGTGGACACCAGGGACACAGCATTGACCAAAAGAGAATCCTTGTATCCCTTCCTGAGAAGTTTTCGCTCTAGTTGGAGGAAGGGATGGGGAGATAATGAAGAAATTGATTTTGTTGGATGAGTAAGAAAAGTTTTAGGACAGATGTAATATCTTTGTTTCATAAATGCACAGACTGCTTTACATTGACATTAACAAGAGCGCAGTGACACTAATAGTAATAAATATAAACTGAAGCATAAAACTGGGCCTTTTAAAAAGCAGTACATCAATACACATATCAGGAGAGCAACCTTTTTTTTTTTTTTTGCTAGTGCTGATTTATTAAATAGTATCATTGGGATACAGAAGTTCAAAGAGGTGTTTATATGATTGAAATAAAGATGATGGGAAAGAGGAATAAGAAAAGAAATGAGACTGATTGCATGAGGAATGACTGGAGTGTATCATTGTCTGTATTTTTTTTGTCTGTGTGTGTGTGCTGGGAATGAACCCAGCGCCTCATACATGCTAGGCTAGGGCTCTGCCTGTGAGCTACATTTCCAGTTATTTTAAAAAAATATTATTTTGAAATAGCATCTCACCGAGTTGCCCAGTCTGGCCTTAAACTTGGAATCTTCCTGCCTCTGTCACCTGAGTAGCTGGGATTTACAGGTGTGCGCTACCACAACTGGATGTATCTTTTTGAGGTGTCCGTCAGCAGACTGTGGGAAATACAGAGCTTTTCTAGGCAGGAACATACCCATAGGGCATAAAAAGTACTCCTTGAACGTGGGTGTGATTTTTTTTCAATGCTGAGAATCAAACCCCAGGCTTCATGTAGGCTAAGCAAGTGCTCTACCACTGAATTCCACAGCCCCGAATGTGTATTTTTAATATTTGAGTATGAGTTCTATTTATTGCAAAATGTAAGATGTGAATACATGAGAAGCTAAATAACAATTCCAAGAAACCACTAGAGCCATGAAGTAGAGTTGATATTCTAAATATTTCTTTGCAACAAACAGAATACATATAGTTTATACCCAACTCCTGACCTCTAAGATATTTGCAGAAGCAAACCTTTAACACACCACTTCAGAGGAAAAGATCATTTCTGTGAAGATGGTTAGGAAAGACTTCCATAGAGGAGGTAGAGTTTGGAGCAGGTTTTGTAGGATGGATAGGATAGGATAGAAGTGCCCATGAATATTTTGTGGTTGGAAAGATGGTTCTAAGATGTGGAGTGAGAACCCATCACTAAGATTGTAAACTTCTGTGAATAAAAGAGAGGACATTTAAGCCTGTCTTCTGGTCATGTCCTCCCACACTGCTCCCACTGTACAATGGAGTCACAGCACAGGGCTCCTATGACCCTTTGTTTGAGGACTTTGGAAATGGCTGGGATTTGTCAGCCTGTGGGACTAACACCCTAGTCTGCCTAACCTAGCGCTCTGAAATATCTATACAGATTCAAATACTGCTCCAAGATTTGTGGAGAGGCTTACTGGCTCAAGGCTGATTTCCCTCACCCCACTTCCTCCCTCTAGTCACAGAGTCTTTGGCTATTAGTCTTTTGGGTATTAATCATTGGAATTCACACAAAACTTATTGAAGAAATCTATCCATTTTTGATAACATGCTCTGTTCCATAATTTTGGCCATAAAGATTTTCCGTATTAAATATAACGAAACTTGTGAAGTCCCATGTATTTTCTTAAAACCTGTATTCTTTTATAAGTATATCCAGTTTTGAATTATTTTTCTGCTGTTGATTTAAATTTGTTATTAATCTGACTGTCACTTCTTACAGGCAGTATCATATAAATGTCTACGCATTACATTCATTACATATATTCTAAATATTCATTCATAAACTATTAGTTATATTCTTTCCCTTCTTATTTTTTTCTGCTGATTAATCTCTTACTTTTTAAGGTAGAGAGGATTTCTAATATGAAAGCTTTTAGAACCACTATGACACTCCCCCTTGTATGTATGCCTCTCTCTCTCTCCCTCTCTCTTTCTCTCTCTTCTCTGAAACATGTCCAGATACACTCTTCCATGTGTCTGTAGTATGACAAAATGTCCACAAACACATGCTATTCTCATTGTTTACATCTTACACTGCCTTATTAAAAAGCCAAGAGCAGACTAATAGAGCTTCTAGAATAATAGGGTACAATTGTAGGGTAGGAGAGCTCTGGGAAGTTTTGGTCTGTGGCAGTTTATGAAAGAACAGTTCAAGGTTTGACCTTCATCCGTGGAATGATTCTACTGAATAGTTCGTCAGTCACTGAAACATCCTACTTGATTTTTGGTGGGTGTATATTAGGCCAGAAATTGGCACATTTTACCATCTAACAGTTTTTCTTTTAATTATTTAACCAAAGTTTACCATGGTGTAGTTTGATAGTTCTTTGGTGGCAACATGTAAAGCATTTTAAAACGATGATGGTGTCAGTCCATTCAGAAGTCCTTGCTGTCCTGGTGTGTTTATAGACTTTTCCTATCCCATTACTCAGTTTAGTCATTGCTTGTTTAAATGTAAATTGTTCCTTCTTTTGTGTGTACTTTCCTATCTCCCTCCTTTTTTCATGTATATAAAATCTTTTAAAAATATTTAAACCAGACAGCGCTTACTTATTCCTAATATCTCCCTATAATCATCTCCTCCCAAGTATAGTATTGTACACACTTTTCTAGAGACTTAGTTAATTAAAAAGCAGAAATGCTACTTAAGGTGCTTTTGAGTTCATTGACGGGCCACAACACTCAGGCTTGTGTCTAAGCCTCACAAAACCTGCTCCTGAGGCTACTTTCCAGATAGTGTTTACCTTTTTGGAAAGTTGAACTCTTGCTTTAGAGAGATATCAAGCAAAATTGGCCTGGGCTTAGATATGGTAATTCCACCAATTTGTGAACTCTTCTAATGATTATGTCAATTGTTAGGATTAAGGTGATTTGGTGTTAATGATTACGTCCAGTTATAAGATTACAATCAATCATAAAAACCAAATATATTTACATAGTTGATGGCTTTATGCATAACTCATAGGAAACCTAGCTTCTATTATTGCTGCTATCCTTTTGTTAAGTCAAAGGTTTTTTTTTTCCTTCAGAATTTTGTTATGATATTTCTTTTTTGGTGTGTGATGTGAATCATTTGACAAAACACAACATAACAAAAAAACAAAACCCAAATAACTGCGAAAAAGAAAATAAAGTGAAGTCAGAATTCCACCTAAGACTTAGTTAAAAAAAAAAAAGGCTTGGTTTAGGAAAACTAGGCCTACCAAAATAGATCCAAGCATGAAGTATGCTTGTGTCAGTCTTCCTTTTAATTTAAGACTTCAGTGATACTGCTTCCATGTACTGTAGTAAGAAATAGCACATTTGGAAACCATCTGTTCCCATAAAGTAATTAAAAATAAAATGAGATTGTTTACATGAGCAGAATGTTGACAAACTGAGAATTTGGCTTCTCTTGCCTACTCCAGCAATGAAAGAGAAGGGAAATGCCTTTTTAGTCAGATTTCTGCATATGTTCATATATTTTCCCAACTATATCCTCCTTTGCTGGCCTTAGATGAGGATATAGTTGGGGGAAAAAATAAATCAGAGAATAATATGTTTGATTTCTGTAGCAGAAATTATTTTTTTTCCTTAATAAGAAATTATTGCTTCTATGTTAAGATGGTTTTGATGCTGAAGCAGTTCAGTTTGTCCCACCTAAAACTCTTTCAGAACATTTTTAACACATTGGGAGTGGGTTATTCCAGGATGTTTGTTTCTTTTCCATCAGCAGTTTCCCTGAGTACCTCTACTGGAGGGGACCTATGCAGGGCGTGAGATGGAACAGCCCAGGAACTCTTCTGCTCAGTGGTTCTTGGATTTCCTTTTCACTGTTCTCGCCAAGTGGGCAGGAAGAGGCTTACATCTTAGTTTTTCTAGTCCTCTGGCTTCTCGGGTGGCCTTGCTGTTGACTGGCCCCTATAGTGCAGTGCATAGAGTTGTGCTACTTAGTATGTTCCTCCAATATTCTTTGCTGTTTCTGATGTTTATGCTGTACAGCATGAGGTATAGCATCAATATGTCTGACCTAGTTCATTTAGCTGTGCTCTGATTTAACTCACTTTATCTCTGTAGGCAGCAGTGACAATTCCAAGGGCACCATCAACAGACTCTCACTTGCCCTCCTCCAGATTGCCTCATTTTGCTTTTCCAGGCCATTTACCCAGTGTGTGTCCCTTCCTTGCTGCCCTGTGAGGTTCTGCTCGGCCCACTCTTATTTCATGTAGCCCCACATCTGCTCAAGACAGCTTCCCTGCCAGCCTCTTCTTGCATTGAATCATCCACAGCCTGAAGGCATCTTTATATTATTTCCTTGTTCATTTTTAATTTTAGTATCTTCTTTGGGTAATCTTCCCTTATCAGTGGTTTGGCCTTCCATGGTTTTACTTACCCAGGGTTTCAGTTACCTGTAGTCAGTCAGAGTCCAGAAACATTCAATAGAAAATTACAGAAATAAACAGTTCATAAATTTTAAATTCTGAGTTCTGAGTAGTGCGATGAAATGTAGCACCATCTGCCCCATCCCACCTGGGACATGAATCATCTTTTTGTCCACAGTATCCATGCTCTGGATGCTACCCACCCCACCAGCTCCTTAGCAACCCTTTGGTCGTTAGATCAGCTGATGCAGTAAGTCAGGGCTTGTGTTTAAGTAGTCCTTATACAGTAGTCTAATGCAGCATCGCAGTGCCCACGTCCTTCCCCTCACTTCTTCAGGCACTTATCTCACATCATCACAAGAAGGGTGAACATGGTACAATAAGACATTTTGAGAGAGGGAAAAAGACCACATTTACATTACTTTTATTATCATATGTTGTTATAGTTGATCTATTTTATTGTTGTTAATTTCTTACTGTGCCCAATTTATACATTAAACTTTATCACAGTGCATATGTATAGGAAAACTATAGTATAGATAGAGTTTAGGACCATCTCTATTTTCAGATATCTACCCAGGATCTTGGAACAAATCTCCCTCACAAAAGAGGGTACAAAAGTACCTTCCCCAGGTGTATGCTTTTTTCTCCTTCCATGGCTGGTGAGATTTGGCTAGCTAGGGGCTTTTTCGACTTTTATGTATGCCTTCTATGTCTAGCACAGAAAGGGCCAGATGAGTATAAGTGTTTGTCTGTCTCCTCTTTCCTCGGCTTGATCTCTGTACTTTGAATCCATTAACTGGGATCTGTCACTAAGGCAGCCCATACTGTGCACATTTAGTTGATCTGCTGTCATTTTTCTGGTGTTGGCCTTATGTTTCTCACTGGCATCATTTTTCTTCTTGGCAACACCTGCTGTGTTAGTTTGCTAGGGCCACCATAACAAAATGCCTGTCTGGGTAATTTAAACAATAGGAATTTATTTTCTTACAGTTCTGGAGACTTTAAGTCCAAGATTAAGGTGTTGGCAGGTCTGACTTCTCTGTTTGGCTTGAGCCTGGTCGTCTTCTCCCATATTTGTATGTGGCCTTTTCTGTGTACAGACATTCCTGGTGTCTCTTTGTGAGAATCCAAATGCCCCCTTCTTTTCTTTTTTTTCTTTTGGTACTGGGGATCGAACTCGGGACCTTGTGCTTGCAAGGCAGGCGGTGGAACCACTGAACTAAATCCCTGGCCCAAATGCCCCCTTCTTATAAGGACACAGTCAGATTGGGTTCAGGGTTCACCGGTATGACACAATGTAAACTCCTTTAAGAGTCCTGTCTCCAGATACAGTCACATTCTGAGGTCCTAGGGGTAGGGGTTTCTGTGTGAATTTTGGTGGACACAATCCAGCCCATAATACCTGATGAAACTAATAGCTTCTGCCCTTTCCCTGCCTCAGTAAACTGATCTTTGACTTGTTTGTCTCTGACCTTAATGCTGCCCTTCCTGGAAGGGAGTTCGAAGCCTGTCCCATTCACTGTCTGCTGCGGTTTGGATATGGTTTAAGTGTGTCCCACAAGGTTCATATGCTGGAAGCTTTGTCCCCAGTGTGCTGGGGTTGAGAGGTGTGGAGCCTTTCATAGGTTTAGGCTGTCATTGTGGGTATCACCATCAGAAGGGATTAATGTCATTCTTGTGGTAGCCAAGCTAGTTCTTGAGAGATAGGCTTGTTGGAAAATGAGGCCACCCCATGTGCTTCTGCATGCAGTGCTTTCCCTTCCAGCTTTTCTGTCGTGTTTACCATAGCCAAGGGGGCACTCACTGGAGGTTGAAACAATGGAGCTGCCTGGTCTTGGACTTTTAGGCTCCCAAACTGTGGCCTAACAAACCTGTCTTCGTAAAATACTCAGGTATTTTGCTACAGCAACAGAAAGTGGGACTAATACACCATGGCTTCCTTAGGATCTAGCACAATACTTACTGTCTTTAGCTTTCACCTAGGCCAGTGGTTAGAGTCTCAATAAATGCCATTGAACACTTGAATTGCCATAAAAGGGAGAAAGAGCCACATTTACACCTCAGAATGGGTGACTCTAGCTTGTCTCTGCCTCTCTTCCACGTCGCATAGATTTAGCATCTTCTTTATCTTCTTTTTGATGGCTGATGGGTCTCTACAGTCATTTTTTTCCCTCAGTGATGGTGGTCATCAATATCTGTAAGCAGGATTTCATTCAAATGAGTTATAAGTGATTCTGAATAAGATGGGCAGGGGTTTTATTATATCAAATAGCAAATAAATTAGCAAATAGAAAAACTGATCAACATTTTTGAGTACCTATCATATGTAAGGAGATATGGATGATTAAAAATAGAGATGTAGTTTTATATACTTTGCAGAATCAGATGACATTTAGAGAAATAATATATTTGAAAGTATTTTACATATTAAGTATTCCCATTAACAAGTGTTATTTTCTGTTAAACTTTTCAGCTCTTAGCAAAGGGACTTCCCTCTTTTTCTATCAGTATAGCTTCATGTTTAAAAATGGAGTCTCTTAAGCTTCAAAGACCTGGACCCAAATCGTGGCTTTGTCCCTTGTAAACGTGTCACTTTGGGCAGATAAACCAAAGGCATCTGCTATGGTTTGGGTCTAGATGTCCCCCCAAAGTCTCATGTGGTCATAGGCTGGATCTAGAGTGTGTGAAGCTGGAATTGATCATGATGCAATGCTAGTCTCAAGGGCACTAGAATTAAGGATGAGAGTGCTACCCGTCCTGAGTAATCTGAATAAACTAAAAGGGCCAGGGAGATGCTGTTAAATCCCCTTGTTGCCTTTCATACTGGGTGGGCGCCCTGTTGTTTCTGCTGTGCCATGCCTGTTTGTCCTCCCTGCCTTGGAGACAGCCGATTACTGAAACTTCTATGAACTGTAAGCCAAAAAAATCTCTTCCTCTCCAACTTTGGGTGTCGGGTATTTTGTTTCAGCAACAAGAGAAAAGTAACTATTATAGCATCAGTTCTCACCTGTGAAACGGGTACAGTAATTGTAGACAATGATTTCATATAGCAACAGATAACATTATCAAGTGCCTTTTTGTAGCAAGTGTTACTTAAAGTGCTTTAGATGTAAATGTGTGTACTAAATGTATGTAACACTTGCATTGCCTCATGTAATGCTTGGTAAATATTGTTTAACTGTAGTGGGGGCTTCGTAACTCCTTGTTATACTGTTCTATTGGGGTCTGAAGAGGGAGTTTAGAAACCTAGAAACCATCCATGTGTATTTCTTCCTCATTTAATTGGTGAGGACACTGAGGCCCAGAGAGCTCATTCATTTGTCCAGGGAAACACAGCAGGGTCATGGGTTCCAGAGCCAACGCTGACTCTCATGGCAGCGCATTAAAGGGTTGTTTCTGTGGAGTCTGGAGGTTACATTGGGATAGAGGGAAGACCTCCCTCCTTCTATAGAGTTCCTAGGTTAGACCCACGAAGACCAGCCAAGTGGCAGGCCCACAAATGTACAACAAATGCTGTGAAACCTTTAGCAACATCTGGTCCAAAGCTGGGGAGAAAATGATGTGAGACTAATAGTAGTTCCAGATTAAACATGTTAGTCCAGGATTTTACTGCCTGTGGTTTGGGGGACACACACGGGCCCCTTGTAAATTGGATTCCAAGCACTAAACAGTCATGCTGGGCAGCCCCTGACTCACTAGCTGGAGGCCCTGGAGAATTTAACAGTGGCCTTTGCGTTTTAGAATTTGGAAGACATTTTCCCATGGAAATAGTATAGTAACTGAAGATTTGGCTCTCCCACCAACACAGGAAGGTCTCTTTAACCCTAGCAAACTCAGGCTGTCGAGTTAATGGTAGCTTCTTCGGGAAAACATAGCCTCAGTTCTAACGTGATACCCTGAATTTGGAGAAGTGGGCATTGGGTTGTGAATGAAGTTCCTGGATCTGCAAGATGATTGTTTCCTCTCCAGCCATTCCTGCCACTGACCCAGGCCCCTTGATCATCGGGGCTAGCAGCTGGGTGTTACACCATGAGGATGTGGAGAGGCAGGGTTGACAGGAGTCAAGGGTCTGCGGAGGTTGGCTGTGATACACCAATCGTGCCCAGAGCCTGAAGAAAATAGCCAGAATTTAGACAATTCCCTACGGAATTTTTTTATTTCTTATAAATTATCTTTCAGTTTATTAAATTGGAGGCAAGTTATTGAATCTCTCTAAAGCTCAGGTTTGTAATTTCTTAAAAGCAAAAGAGCTCTTTTCTCTTCTGATGCTTATGCTGATTCACGAGGTAGCACACAGTACTCCTGGCAGGTGTGGCCCACAGAGAGTGACAGACAGAGGCCACATGCTGCCCTTCCTGTGGGGGCTCTGTGGCATAGTTTTTTTTTCTTCTTTCAATCAAATGAGTAATTGGAAATTGTCAGTATATCGTTAACACAGCAGTGAAGAGCATAGACTGTGATTGGGGCTTCATCTTGATTCCACCAAGGCACAGCTAGCACTTCACTTTCCCATGCCTCAATTTCCTTATTTTCACCTGGGCGATAGTAATCCTAGGATTACTGTGAGACATGAATGTCAAGTGCTTAGGCCAAAGCCTGGCACTGATTTTTTCATTATGATTATGAGACCCTGTATCTTTAAAAAAGATACTCAGTCTTACAGGGCACGGAAAGATTATCTTCCTAGAAATAGTCTGACATTATTAAAATTATCTCAGTATCCAAAAAGCCTGGGTGTACAAGCTTTCAGTGTATGGCGGTTATTTCTGTTCTTTTGACAGTCTTGGGAAGATGGTAGAGTAGGCAATATTTATGATTCCACACGACTGAGGAGGCTGGATGTTGAAATGATTTCTTTAGGTTATGCTGCTAGTCTGGTTGAGTCAGGTTCACGTCTTCCAAGCTTTCATCTTTTTTCATTCATTCTTCAGTTTAAGAGTTCTTAGCTCTGATCTGATTTTTATTAAGACAAATTCTGATGGAAAGAAATCTGAGTGAGGAAAATGAGCAGTGAAGGGTGGAGGGGCGAATTCCTGGGCCACATGGTATGTTAAGGTGGACGATGCTGAGGCCAGCCCCTGCTTTGCCCTCAGGATTGGAGGAGTGAGAGGGAGACAGGTAGGGTTTCAGAAGAGCGTTGGGGTGCATCCCTCCACTGTGTAAGAGTCCTGCCATTGATTCTAAAGCTGTTCCAGAATGAAAGAAATCAGTCGCTTTTTTTATTCTCTTGGCAAAAACCATCTTGTGAATCTTTTTATGTTCTTGGCAACTGCTCAGAGGATGTACATCAAACTTGTCTATAAAAAGTAAGAAAATGTTTTGAAGAGGCAGAGATTTAGGTTCAAACTTAACACTTTGTTCTGTGATTTACTGGCATCTGGCCTTTATTTTGAACTGTAATCAGAAGATAGTTCTTTAAAAACCCCATGATAGCTCATTTCACCCTGAAGATGCTATATGGGATCCTGTTTGTTAAGCAGAATCATGTCTGGGTCCAGGGTCCCTGGAACCCTAAAGACTATAATGAGAAGTCCCTTGTCCCTAGGTCACCCTTGGGAGGGAGGCAGTGTCACTGTTATTGAGAAGGGAGCTTGTCAGTTAGGCAGTCTGACTACATTTGTGGAGCCTAAAGATGGATCCCACAGTGGAACCTAAACTCTCTAAGAAGAGCTGGAGCCTCTTCCACCTTAGAATCACTGAGTAGTAGAGGTGGAAGAACAGACAAGAGAGGGAGATTTTGCAGATGAGAATCGTGCCCAGGGAATTTCTGACAGGTGGTCCTTGGGGTGGCTCAGAGATTTTGGAGTCCATCATGAGTAGGACCCAGATTCCTGACAGTGTCCATCCTTGCACTAATCAGAAGGTGAGCAGAGGACTCAGGCATATGGAAATTCTGGCCCTAAGCCTCACCTGTCTGTAATGGTCAGCTAGTGGTTCCATTTATAAAAATAGTTTTTTAAGGCAAGTAACTATTACTGGTTTTAACAGGTCTTCAAGATTTCTATTAAAATTGTAGATAAAAATTTGGGCTTTTAGTTTAAGTATTATTATTTCCATATTAGGCTTTATGTAGCCTAATTGAACATTCCATTGATATTTTAGTAGATTTTATTCTCTCCCATGAGAAATGAACAGATAGCCATTGGGTGAGAGGCCAATAAGTTTACTTTCAAGAATATTCTCTTTGTAATGCAGATGAAAACAACACTGAGATTCCACCCCACCCAAGAAAGAATGGCTGCTGTCAAGAAATTAACTAATAACAAATGCTGGCAGGGTTGTGCGGAGAAAGGAACCCTTCTCCATTGTTGGTGGGAGTGCAGACTGGTGCAATCACTGTGGAAATCAGTATGGAGATACCTCAAAGAACTAGGGCTTGAGGTCCCTTTTTTTTTTTTGGTACCGGGGATCGAACTTGGGTCCTTGTGCTTGCGCAGCAGGTGGCTGAGGTCCCATTTGACCCAGCTATTCCCCTGCTGGGTATCTCCCCAAAAGAATTAAAAGAATCATACCACAGCGATATATGCGCACCCATGTTTATAGCGACACAGTTTGTAATAGCTAAAGCTTAGAAACAGCTCAAGTGCCCATCAACTGGAAACTGGATAAAGAAGATGTGGGTTTTTTTTTTTTTATAAAATGGAGTACTACTCAGCTATAAAGAATTAGAACTAGAGACATTTATAGCTAAATGGATGCATGTTGAGGCCATACTCTTAAGTGAAATAAACAGGACACATAATGTGTAAATACCGAATAGTTTCTCTGGTGTGAGAAACTGATAGTGTAAATAAAGATTAAAATGGTTAAAATGAATAATTAATAATTTGGAATAGGAATAAAAGGTCCAAAGGGGTAGGGGAAGTGGGAGGGGAAGGGGAAAGGAAAGAAGGGAAAGGAAAAATTATGAGAAAAGGAAAAAGTGGAAACAAAGTCTATGTAAATAGGGAAGGGCGCACAGGGAATGGGGAAAAAATAAGAACCAAGATACATCATGTACAGGTACAAGCACCCAATGATAAATGTAAACGTATTGTATACCTAAAATGTACCAATAAAAGAATTTAAGCAAAAAAAAAAAAAGAATATTCTGAGATACAGATACTTACTTTTGAAAAGGCGTTTTACTACATTTTACCTGTGATGAAAAGAATCATTGATTTGAGTTTTAAAACATGTTTGCAGGACATAGTGATTGCCCAGTGCTCCTTGTGGGGAGGCGGCACATGTGCTAACACACCTCAGTTCCTTCGCCCCTTTTCTTCCCTTTCTCCCCTGCTGCCGTCGCCATCTCTTGGCCCCCTTCCCATTTGAAGAACATAGATCTCCCTTCTTCCTATTGTTTACCATTTATTTTGCTCTTTACGTTTTGAGTTTCTGTGTGATATTTAAGCTTGTGTGTCTGATTTATTTCTGTTAATGTTATGGTCTCATTTCCTACAAATGACTCATTTGCTCTTCCTTATGGCAGAGTAGTACTTCATTGTGTATATATACCACATTTTCTTCATCCGTTCATCTGTTGATATGCTAATAAAAATAAAAACTGAAAAAATGTGTTTTATTCAATAGACTAATTTACTTAAAAAATCTTACACATGAAGTAGCAGGGCAACATAACATTATGGATAAAAACTAGTATTTTTTGCTACCATGCAATTTGAATCTAATTTAGAGGAATCTGATTGTGCATTCGAAGGCAAATAGATCTCTCTCTGTGCAGTGCCCTCAGGGTTGTGGAAGATAATCTGTGCGTGCAATTAAAGGCAGTTGTGTATTTGGTTTTTTTTTTTTTGAAAGTCTGGATAAGTTCAAATTAACTTTAGTTGTAGTCAGTCATTCCAGACTTGTAGTGAACTCTGAGCTGTGCTTGTTCACATATTTGCATTTAATACTTTCTTGTATCTGTGAAATGTTTTAAAGGATGCTGTACCTAAAGAATGTATGAACTATGAATGTGCCTGAATCCAATCTATTTTATAAAGCTTAGCTGGCAGCCCTGGAGATTTGGTTTGACACACCCACCCCCACACCTGCCCAGGCTGCTTCCTTGAAATCAGTATGCTAATGAGGACTCGGTGTCTTACTGTAAAGTTTGCACAGGGTGAGTTCTGAAGTATTGTGACCTAATATCCCCCTTCACTTCTACCTCCGAGGAAGACGACAGTGGATAGACAGTGGAGCCCAGCGAAGAGCTGGCATCATCAGGCAGCAGTGATCTCAAATGGAGGGTTTCCTGGTCTCCATGTGTGTTGTGTGGTGCCTGTGTGTCTCAGACCCCTTCTGTCCTTGGGCATCTTGTTTGTAATTTCTTAACATGACAGAGTGGATTGGATTAGATGAACTCTGACACCTTCGGATAAAAGATTTCAGCTTTGGCTGTATCACTTTGAGTAAGTCTATGCCACAGCCTTTTGGTTTCTGAGAGAACATGAGGTCACTGTGGCCATCAGTAGAGGTGATTCTAGGGGATGCTCATAAGTAGTGTTGACCCTAAATCCAGGTGGGTCTTGGACTGTCTGCGTTTGTACCTCTGGACCTGACCTAAGTAATACTATCATCCCTTTTTAACGTATCCCGATTTGAATGTTATAAGGTGTTTGGCATTGGTCATTAATTTTAGGTAAAGTACTGCATTAATTTTTAACTATGAAATCCTGAATACACAGAAAGGTGACTATAGGCCATGTAGGCATGATTCAAATAATAAGAATAAGACAGAGGTAGTGACAGAAAACACAGTGGAACTAGAAGTGGGGGAAGGGCACAGGTTGATGGGGGTGCTTTTGTTTCCACTGTGATGATGGGTATACAGGTATACACCTTTGTCAGAATTGCATACCTAAGATGGGTACGTTTTATTGTGTGTAAATCATACCTTCATAAAGTACACTATGAATACACCTATGTACCCACTCTGCAGCTTTACTAGCAGAACATTGCTAGTTTCTTTTTGGCTCTCTGCCTGCTGCCGATTCCCAGCTGACAAGCTGTTTTAAAACATAGGGTGACAAGCTTTACGGCTGAACTGATGCCTACTTTTAGAAGACTGATATTTTCACTTCATTGGACAGGTTCTTTGATCTTCATTTTCTTTGTTTTGAAATAGCTTATTAACTCTTTATGTAGTCTTACTCATAAGATATTCTAATTCTATTTATAACAAATGGCATTTTATTTTACTAATAGAAAAAATTGAGGTTGAGCCACGTTTCCTAGGACCACTAGGCTGATGTTAGCTAAGAGTCCAAGGCTGAAGACCATTTTTGCACCTTCTGAGTGCTGAACTCTGCAGACATGATCTCATTCCCCTCCGCAGTCTATAAGACAGGAACCATTTACCTGAAATTTCCTCACGTACAGACCTGATGCTCATAGGTACTAAGCAGCTTGCTTAGGCTCCCCACACCAAAGTGGGAGAGTCGGCCAGGGTTTGGACCCCAGTTGTCTGACTCTGCAATATGAACCTTTCCCACCAAGCACACTGTCACTGCAAACTGCTTTTTGCTGGGGAAAGTGGAACATGTTGGCTGGCTTCCCTGGCTGCATCCTGGGGCTTTGGGACCATGTGCGGTCTCACTTGCAAAGTTCCTAAATCACTACCATGATCTTGCATGCTGGTTGCCCCTATGGCTTGCCCCTGCCCACCCACCCAGGCTTAACTGCCTGACAGCAGGTCTTTAGGCCTCTGGATTTTGACACCGTCTTGCTTATCCTACTGGGGTTTCCTCTCGCCCTCCTCTAGGGACTCCATAGGTCCAGCTGCCTTTTTCTTTAGCTTGTCTCCATATGTTTCAGGTTAAGTGCAACCACTTCCCTTTGATCATACCTTTTCTTCTGCACTTGCCAAATGAAATAGAGCAGAAAGCAAGACAGTAACAACATCCCAAGTTCTCCAGCTCCTCACAGTCATCTCAAAGTCTCAGATCTTGCTTCTTCTGTGATCCCCTAAACCCTACCCTCCCTTCCCTCCACTCACCTCCATCTGTGGTCTATAACAGGAAGTTTACAGTGATTGAATTAATCTTTACCGATTCCTTAATTCTTTGTCTTTCCCCCCTTAGTAATAATAATAATAATAATACCTTTATTTGTTAAGCCAGATTTTACTCTCCACTTTATGTGGTTTCTCTTATTTAATCCTCAAAACAATGTTAGGGGGCAAGGACACATTTTCTCCTCATTTTCAAGCTTGGGAAATGGAAACTAAGAGAGAAATGGGTGAGGTCTTACAGCTGCTAAGTGGAAAGAGTGACTTACGTCCAGTTTGAAGACTCTGCTGGAAAGGTGACCTTTGCACCTTTTCTACCCATGTCATGAAATTGGTTTGGTATACTCTCTCCCATTATCCTTCCTCTAACACTAAGGGCTAGAGTGCATGATCTCCAAAAAACTGCAACTGTTGAAATTAACTTGTCACAGAACTGATAGGTGGAGAGATCCAGATTAAACCCAAGCTGCTGCTCCAAGGGATGCCTCACTGTGTGCAGGAGAAACTCCTTTCTTTCTCTAGCCTCTGCAGGGCCTAGCATAGGGCTCAATACCAGTGAAACTTTCTTACTAGTTATAGGTTGGTTTAAAAAGGCAAGCAAACACAAAGCCTCCTTGCCTCCTTTTATTCTGTTAGAAGCACGAGCCTAGAAGGCGTATTCCAGTAAAGAGGGGTACAGCCTGTAAAGAGTGTTGGATTTTTAGAAGAAACAGTATAAAAAACAAAGGCAAGGGGTGACATGTAATTGAACATGCATGCATGGCAGCCACAGAATTTCTTGTTTACCTTTGGAGAAATTTACTCTGTAGTACTTTTACTATAGTGGAGGAGCTCCACTACTCCTCTGCCCTTCTCAGGGATAGAAGTAAAGGATGATGGTGGGTTGCCCTGGGCTTTTCCGTTGGTGGGTTGGAAACCACTACATTTTGCCACAGAGCTGATCTTTGGAGTGATTTGTTTATTGTTTTAAAAACCCATATCTATGAAAATGGACTCCTTTGTGTTCTAAAATCATATTAGAGCATGTTAGAATTTTAGTGACCAAAACATGTGGACTTTAGTGGTCCATACATCTTGTTAGCAGTGCTACTTAGCTGTTTACACAGATAACTCAGCACCATGGTTCCTGATTCCTGGTTTGGAATATTTTCTCCTTTTTCATTTTTATCAGGAGAGAATTTCTATTGAGATTGCTGTCTGCCAAGAGAACAGTTGTTGGTGGTGTTTGCAGCAGTGCATGCTAGTGTAAGTGCCAAAGAGATTCAAATGATGGTGGACACTAGCTCTGTCTTTCACACATTGCCTTTTGTGCTCTGAGTAACTGGTGAAGAACTAGCCTTGAGGAGGGGTTTTTCTCTATGTGGGCCTGGCTTGTCATTTCCAATGAATGTGGAGTTTTCTAGAACTATTTCTGATGTGAAAGTTCCCCTAAGGATGAAGAAGTGCCAAAAGGTTCAAGTTGCTCTGTCTTTGCTGTCTCCCTTGCCTTTCTTGCTGTGATTGTCTGTGAAGTTTAAAACCATGGTAGCGTTTAGGCAATGGGCTTGGAGTTGAACATGTCATGGTAAAATTCTGGCTCTGTCGCTTACTTAGTTGAGTAATTTGGGGCATTTCATGTAATTATTTGAGCCTCTGATTTCTCATCTGTAAAGTGAAAGTGATGAAACATATCGTGTGGGATTGCTGTGACAATGAAAGTAGCAAATTCTAAGTATGTGGTCCTGGTGTATGTGTGTGAGCTTGCTAGTAGCTGTTTTGTGAACTGTTATGCCCATGCAGGAGAAACTATTTTTGGAAGGAGGGGTCTCCTTACTGTTCCCAGCCCTATCCATATTGGGGACCTGCATCTGTCTCTGTCACTACTATGGGAACATACCTCTTGGCTTATGCAGCTGTCTGCTGTTTCTGGGGCCTGCCAGCGTGGGGTGTGGCCACTCCCTATACTCTTCTTCCTTGTGTCCCTATCCAGGCAGTCCCTGGGACTCCTCATCCTGGCTGTCCACTCAGCCTGGAGCTTGCTGTTCTTCGAAGGGTAGACTTCGGGTGTCTGTTCTAGGCTGCCTGAGAGACAGGTGCAAGGCCTCAGAAGCTGCAGTCCTCTGATGAGACCAATGTACACATCTTGGACTTACTGCAATCTTTCTTTTTTTTTTTCCCCATTAAGTTTTAATTTTAGGTATAAAATACATTTTAGGTATAAAATACATTTACATACATCATTGGGATCTTGTACCATTACATGAGTATCTTGGTTCTCATTTTTTTCCCCTTCCCCTGCCCTCCCTTCACCCCCTCCACCCTTCCCTATT
>NW_004624748.1:8391962-8456255 GCF_000247695.1 Heterocephalus glaber | reverse complement strand
GAGAGAGAGAGAGGGAGGGAGGGAGGGAGGGAGGGAGGGGAGAGAGAGAGAGAGAGAAGTGCTGATTGGAGGGGATAATTCGAAAGCAAATTCTCTGTGTGCAATTTGAAGACTTCAGCGTGGTTATTCTTAAAGGACAGGGCTACAGTTTCAAAAAGTTAGTAACCATTATTTTCATTATATTGACTGAAGAAAAGAGCTCAACAAAAGTTTTCCAACTTGTGGGTTGTGCTGAAGATAGTGACAAGGCTGAGAGACATTCCATGGATTTCGAAGGTTTCTTTTAGGCTCTACATTCACAACCCACATTTCATAAACTAAGAACTGCTATGGCATTTTATTCGTTTATCCAACAAAATCCAGTATAGGGAAACTGCTCACAAATTTGTCTGTTTCTACTGTCTGTCACTGGCTGTCATAAGGATAGCTGATGTTCAGTGGTTTGGAACCACCTTGACTGGCTTAGTGTTCCTGCTCCTCCATATGCTGTCTGAGTGACCTTGAGCAAGTCATATAACCTTTCTGTGGTCTAGTTTCCTCATCTATAAAACAAAAATTGCAATAGCACCTGTCTCAGAAGGCTTTGGGATTTGAACATACAGTGATTACTGAACAGTGCTTGGCACATAGGAATCACTCAATAAATGTTGGTTACTATTATTTGCTTCTTTATGATTATTCTCCCCCTCTGTCATTATATACTATAACTCTTGTATTTACTCTGTGACCACTGTGCCTAATTCTTAGGACAGTGTCTGGTCTGTGGTAGGAGGTTTAGTTAATATTTGAGCTCAGTAAATGCATAAATGAGTAGATGAGTGAAGGGAACAAATGAGTGGCAGGGCCTCTGTTGCATGCTTTGTTGACAGTGGGGGGCATAACATGGTGTCTGCCTTTGGAAGCAGCCAGTTAGTCACAGGGAGGTGAAACCTAGAGAGATAAAAGAGCAGGAGGTGATAAGTCATGTGCAAGGAAGGAACAGAGGACACTACCCTGGATTGCAGGATCAGGGAAGAAGCTGCATTTCAGACTGTGGTGGGTGGTTGACAGATAATAAACAGAACAGCTTTATCTTTTCATCCATTTGAAGACTTAAAATAATTATTAGTGGGTCTCTCTTCCTACTTTTCAAAACATTTCTATCTCAATTGTTCATGTAAACTATTGAGGATGTTCTATGGCTTTTAAAAGGAAGGTAAAGGAACTTTAAAAGGCCTTTAAAAAGTTAACTCACATAACTTAAAAGCTGATTATGAAATGGTCAGTTGTTTACTTTTGGTTGCCTGGGATTAATTTGTATTTTTGTACTTTTTTCTGTTTTGTTTTGATGTATGGGATATTTATTGGATTTTTGTAATCTTTTCCTTATCTGTTTAGGTAAATTTACCCAGCAGAATTCTTTTTGGCAACAGTAGTAATGAAGATTCTAATGCATCTTAGTCCTTGGATGAAGTTTACACGAGCTATTTATCAGTATATTCTTGAAGATTAGAATAGCATTTTCTTGTGGCCAGTGGATAGTGAGATAAATGAAAAAAAATAGTAAAAGCACACCTGATATACAAGAAGCATACTCTTTAATAGGCAGAAATCCTTATTAGGATCTAGTCTTCTTTTTTTTTTTTTGGTACTGGGGATCGAACTCAGGTCCTTCCGCTTGTGAGGCAGGTGGCGGAACCACTGAGCTAAATCCCCAGCCCGATCCAGTCTTCTTTCTATCTCTGTCCTACCTGGTTTTGTTCCATCAGAATTGCTGGAAGGATGTGTCGCTGAAGGGCCCCCTCTACTGACCCCACCACAGAGGGCCAGGTTAGCTGTAGATGAGTGTTTTTTCTAAGGCATGCATTTTAAGCTCAGCTATTCACCCCAAACATTGGTGAAGATAGTCTGTGTATTGCTTAAGTCACAGAACCACATGATGTGTATGTCTAAATAAAGAACTCTTATTGTGACCTTGGGAGAACCCCATAGAACTGGGCTTGGGAGGGGTTTCCTTTTTATGTGCCATACACACAAGTGATTTTCTGTCCAAATTGAAGGACATACTGAACAAAAACATAAATCTGCAAAATTAAAAGCTGCGCATGAGTGAGCAAATGTGTGTGTTTGTGTGGGGTGGAGGGTACTGGTGGTCTGTATTCTGACTTGTAGAAATTCTCAGATAAGGACTTTCAAAGCTTTGCTTAGGACTGTGTTTTCCACCTTCTTTTGTTGCCTAGATGTTAGTAAAACTTCTTCAACCCTCAGATGCCTTGAAAATAGTTGGAGATCAATTTGTGCTGATGGGATGGATTTCAAGGAAAATGAATGATACCAAAACAGTTGCCCAATTTATACTTAGGTATATTATATTTCTATGTTTACCTTCTTTTCCCTTTCCTTCTCTTCCCCTCCCTTCCTTTTCCTTTCTTTTTCCTCCCTCTCTTTCTCTCAGATTTCCCTGAAATGCATGGAAGAGATCCTTTTTGACTGAAATAAGAGAGTGACGCAGAGCCCTTGAGCTTATGCTTCTGGTGAAAAAGTGAATAACCTTTATTGAGTCCTGAGGGAGAGGGGATGAATATGATTATCAGCAGTAAAACAGAAAAGCCTTGGCAGCGATGATACAAAATAATATATCATCAGAAAGTAACTAATATTTGGTGTTAGAATCCATTTTTATTTTTGGCAATGGATTTACCTCCCAGTATTCTTCCTGGACAAACGTTGGAATTAGTCAGCATTCCTTAAGCATATGCTATTATGGCCGAAAAAGTGGCAGCCTGAGGCATGCTGGTGACCAGAGGAAAGCCAGGGGATTAGACATTTGCCACAGACCTTGTGTTCATGTAATTTAAAGGGTGGCCCCTCCAAGCCAGAGAAACAAGAAACTGGAAGGTGCTTTAGTGAGGTTCTCATGTTTGGTAGCATAGTTTTTTAATACTAGTATTCTCTTTATAATGGGCTCTATATAAGATTTACTTTTTCTAATTTTTTTTGTATAGAATTCAGGTTGTTAGTTTAAACTTTATTGGAATTCCCAGTGAAACAATTTAAATGCCTTTCCTTCAGATAACTGGGAGTCGTAACTCCCAGTTATCTGTTATTGCTGAACTTAGCAGAAATAGTGGCATTCTTTCTGCTGATTTATTACATTTTGAGACCTAGGAGGGCTGTCACAAACATGGTCCCCTTACAACTACTGATTAGAACTCTGAGTTTTACATGATGTCAACTTTGGTGCCGTTCAAGAAGCTGGGAAATCCCACTTCTCTCTAGACATTCTTAGCTTTACTCAGGCAGAATCAACTGCTCCCATCTGTGGTCCTACAGAATTTGGCATTTTTTATCACATTCACCTTCCTGTATTGCCCTTCTCTACATGTCCCCAGCATCCTGTACAGTGCTAGCTTCTCAGTGACACCTGTAGTAGTTTACATTGTTTCATAAGAAATTGCCACAGACTTATTGGCTTCAGACAACACACATTTATTAACTCATTGTTTCTGTGGGTTGGGAGTCTGGGGGCAGCTTAGCTATGTGCTTCGCTCATGGTATGAAAATCCAGATGTTTTGGGGCTGGTCTCATCTGACACTTAGAATCTTCATCCAAGCTCCCAAGATTATGGGGTAATTTGCTTCCTTGTGTTAACAGAACTCATCTAGGCTTTTTCCTTTCAGGACAGCAGGAGAAGATCTCTGATGTCAGGGTGGATCCCAGTCTCTCTTTTAAGGGCATCATCTGATTAGGGTAGGCCTATTCAGGATCACTCAGTCAACTGGTTAGAGATCTTAGTTACATTTGCAAAATCCCTTTTCCGTATAAAATGACACAGTCATCATACACAAGTTCCACCCATACTCATGGAGAAGGGATTAGACAGCATGTGTCCACCAGGGGTACAGAGACAGTGTTGAGTGACTGAATGAATGAAATGAGAGAATTCTCATAGGTGGCCTGACAACAGCCAGCTTTTTTGTGGAAGAGTAAAAGAAGGCATTGCTTCCTTATTGCACTTGCAAGCAGTTTATCGATAATGAACTGTTTTTTGGTAACCCTAAGATACAAGCATAAGAGGAAAAATAGCAAGAGAGGAAGGAAAAGAAGGAGAAGAAAATTGTAAGTTTTGGGCTGATTTCAGGTTGTGTGGTTCCACTCAGGTCCCTGGCTGCTGTCATTTACAGTTGCTCAGACACTAAGAGCTGTGAGTCTGCTCACTTCTGCTCAGGGGCAGCAGCCACTGTGGACACAGAAGGGCAGAGGCAGTGACCAGGAAAGGGAATCCCCCTCTGCTGTGCTTTAGTTTTCAAAGAGCCAGTGTCTGCCTTGGGCTGAGAGACTGAGGGGGAGTTTTATGGGATTCTTTATAACCATATGCACATGTGGCAGCTCCTCTGCATCCAGCGACAGTGAGATGCATTTGGTGTGGAAAGGAAGCCTTCATTTCAAATCTCCTGGCTGTGGCTAGCAAAAATCATATTGAACTGTGGTGTCTGTATTTAATTTGAAAGAGCAGAAGGGATATGTGCATGTAGAGCTTACATGGTGAAAGTCTCCGTGACTCAATACCACTAGGCCCAGCCTGAGGACCTTCCTGTACAGACAATGGCCTGTGTCCCTGACTGGCCCAGGGCCTGAGTACCACCTTGTGTAAACATTGGTACTTTTAGGGCATTGCAGAGGCAGAAAGATGACACATTAGTAGCAGCTGGAGGATCTCATTTAAATTCGGAGGAAACTGTGAAGACTGGAGCCTGGTAATTCACAAACAATAAAAGCCTTTGTCTCTTCTGATTAACGAGCAGATCCATTCTAAGTGCCTTTCTGGATAGTGAGAAGCAGCATGTCGGCCGGAAGTACCACAGTATGTGTCCTCCTTTATAACATTTAGAACAGCCTGTACTTGTTTTTCTTTGTCTTATTCCCTCATATGCTGGCCCTTTGGAATCTCTTGGGAGCTGAAACAGCTTGGTGGCCTGGGAGGTGACCTGCAAGCTGGTGCAGAAATGATAGTTGCTGGCTTGGGGTTGGAGGCATTGGAATTGTACAGTCAAATGCCAACATCTCAGGGGCTGGATACCCAGCACGTGGCCCTTGTAAGCAGCAAGGACAGGGAAGTACACTCTGGGGGAGTTCGCTTCAGAAAGGGAGAGGCATTCTCTTATTCTGTTAATGTTTTTAACTGGCATAGCCGGACTGCAGCCTCCTAATTCTGGAAATATAAAACCTAAGCCTGACAAAAGTTCCTTCCCAGAGCACTGGGATATTTCCCTCTGGAGTGTAGGTGATGGGAGGGGAGCTTGGTGTGAACAGAAGGAGGGCTGCATTTTCAAAACATTGTATGTGGTCCTTGGAATAAACATAAATTTTACCAAAGAACTGCTTCTTTTGAAACACTGGTCCAGTTGACTCAGCAGAGCAGGGAGGGTCATTAATGTGCTCAACCACAACATCTGATGGTGAGCAGAAGGCTGCAGACTAGATTGTGCCACCTAATGGGACACAGTTGAACTCCAGCTCCCACTGCCAGCAATCATTTGTGTTTGACTTTAACTCATCAGAGAAATATTGAACACTGTGAAAAGTAGGCCATCTTAAAATGCCATGGAACAAAATGTCAATTAGATGGATCAATACATTGTGTCTTTTTGTCTGTGGAACTTGTTTCTATAGTCCACCGAGTAGCTAGTGGAGGAAAAAGATGTTTTCCCTCTACGTGACTCGTTCTGTGACTGAGTTGAATATGCAGCAGGGTTACCAGTGTCTTTGTTAGGGTTTATCATTGTGGATAATAAAGTGATGTAAATAATCAAATAATCACCAGTTTATTTCCCAGATTATCTCTATGCTAGTTTTTTACTTTGTTCCTACATTTCAGAGACTGTCTTTCTGTGAACTCCTGGAAAAACAGTGGATGACCTTATCCCTAACGCATCTGTGCAGCATGAACATGCAAACAATTGTCAATTAAAAAAATTTCATTTCAGAAATGCCTGTCAAATTGTTCATCATCTGACAATTTAAAATGTCAAAGCCTGGAGTCCCTGATGGTGAGAACTTTGATCTTGTAAAGTTAACTTTGTGGAACCCCATTGTAATTCAAGAAGGCTTGCTTGCAGTCTGTCCATGGAAATGACAGGTTTAGAAAATGATTTGTGAAGTGGAGCCTCTTAACCAAATAGGATTTTCACAGGAAACCTTTGGGGCATTTGTATCTCAGGGCCTCTATATAGCATTATTCCTATCTCAGAACCCCTCCTACTACCTCTAATTTTAAAAAACATTAAGTTCTATACAAATTTTTTTTGTTTCATAATGAGATATCTCTGAAAAAGCTTTGTATTACCATTTTCAATGGAAGAGCTTTAAAGCTAATTGAAACACTTGTAATCAAATTACAACCTGACAGTAGCCTCTATCTAAACTTCTAAGATAGTAAAAAGAGCTTTTTATAATTACTTTTTCTTATGAAACCTTTCATTAATTTATGTCCTAACCATAGCCCTGGGTTGTTGCATTGAGGATGTCAAATCATTTCCAGGGGTAGTTTGCTATCAGTGTGTCCTACCCAAAACCACAGCAAATCTGCTAAGGAACATAAAGGTACCCATGTTGTCTCGTGATGGCAGCATTTAGGGAAGTGCACACTGCTTTCTGCTCCCAGTGCATTAATATTGGTGCTGGAGATGTTTAATATTTGACCTGGGACAAATCTGTAAGATTAACAGGACAGCTGTTAATTCATATTTTTCAGTAGGACTTGTGTGATGAACTCTTTTGTGAGGCTAAAAGTCCCTTTCCAGTGCCTTCCTGTTTGCATTCATAATCATATCATATGTGGGCTAATTAGCATGGGCATAGAGGATAAATCACCTCAGATATTTCTGACTAAGATGGAAATAGTTAAATGCAGTGCAGAGATACCAAAAGGGACAAAGCTTTTGGGACAAAGAAGAGAAGCATCCAAAGGAGAAGTGGGAGAAATTTTGAAGGGCTTTGTTCTAATAAAGCCCTAAGAAAGGAAGTTTATGTACCAGGGTTAACTCTAGATCCCTATTATTAGTCTTATTGGTGGTAGTAGTAGGTGTATTTTAATGACATTTTGAATATTTAAGTGTGTATCTGGAACTCATCCTTTTTAAAATGGCTGTATCACTGAGTGAGCTTCTATATGAGTTCAGCAATGAATCTAGCATTGCCCTGATTAATGAAATTCAGAAATACCCAGTCCCTCTGTCACTATTGTGAAAGTAGGTTCATGGCCCTTTGCCATTGTGACATTTGGGTCCTTGCAGGTGTGGGCTTTGTTGGCTCTGTGAGTCTCCTGTTTCTTTTACTGCCTGGCTGAGCCCACAACAGCAGTATAGCTTTTGCCTCCTGTCCCTCATTTCAGCCTCCAGCTCTGGGTGCAGATGGACCATGGTGTTGACTGTGCCCAGTAAAGTGAGGCCAGGTGGGAAGGTCACACAGAAATAAAGCCAAAACAACAACACAACAAAAAATAACAGAGTTGGAATAAAAGGAATGTGGCACGGGATTTGGGTGTGGGAACTGAAAGAGAGAGAGGGACAGTTGGAATAACACTTTCTTAGTTACTTTTCTTGTTGCTGAGACTAAATACTCAACACCCAAAGTTAAAGGAGGAAAGGTTTATTTAGCTCACAATTTGTAGAGGTTTCAGTTCATACTTGGCTGGCTCCAAGGCAGGGTGGCATGGCAGAGGGGCATCGCAGAGGAGAAACAGTTCATGGCGGGCAGAAGGTAACAAAACAAGCATCTTCCTGCCCCTTTTATCTTATCTAGGCTACTTAGGGAGGGTAGCACTCACACCCTTAATCCTAGTGGCCTTGAGCCTACCACTGCACCATGAAACAATCCCAGTGTCTCACACTCTAGATCTAGCCCCTTCTGAAAAAGCCCCACCTGTGACCTCATGAGGGTTTGGGGGGACATCTAGACATGAGCCATAACAAACACATTCCATTGACCTGCACCATGTAGCAGACATGGTTCCAAGCACGTTAGATTTATTGTTTCATTTGAATCTCACAAGGACTCTGTGAGGCGAGGTGCCATATCATGCCCATAGTAGATATACAGAATTTGAAGCACAGGAGGGGCTAAGTACATTTTCATTTGAGAAGTGAATTTTCCAGGGATTGAATCCAACTGGATTCACTACAGTTAATGACCTTAACCATTACCCACATGGAGAAAAGACAGCAAAAATTACAGCCAGAGGTGGCTTGGACCTTTCAGAGTAGTCTCCCTGTCTGCTTTGATATTCCACCTTAGCCAGCCACGTAATCTTGGTTTTTTTTTTTCCCCCTTCCATTCCATAATTGATTGCTTTTTCTTTGTATAATCCAAAATAATTTTTAAATCATTAGTTTAAGAAAATGCAGGGCTTAGCTAAAAGCTGCTCATTTCATAGAACTTTGATAGCTTTAAAACTCTGAATGCATCATCATTATAAGACACAAAGACCTTTATTACCAGGCTTTTTCACCAAAAGGAAAACAACTGTTTTCTCTCTCTCTCTCTCTCTCTCTCTCTCTCTCTCTCTCTCTCTCTCTTTCTCTTTCTCATACACATTTATTGATTTTATCTTTTCAGTGGCTGTGAGCAGTGAGACCCTCCATGGTGCTTTTGAGATCCTTTGGCTGTCTTAAAGGGGATGAATGTGTTGCTGATTGATGGAAATAGATATTAAGTGCTACCAACCACATCACATAGGGGTTGGCTATTTCTCATAACATCATACACCTCAAAGTTTTGCTCCCTTAGTAAGATAACAATTCTATTCAGCCAGATGGAGGGTGGAGCCAAGATCTTAATACATTTCTCAAAAAAGTGTTCCTAAGAAATCCCCTTTGATCAGTGCCAGAAACTATTTAGTTCCTGCATACTGCAGTCTCAAGCAATATTCTGCAACAGTCTCCAAAGACTGCTGTTAATGTCAGAGAACTGACAGTCTCCATAGGTTTATCGGTTTTGACATTAGATATTTAATTTTGACAGCAGGATAAGTCAATTCTAGGTTTCCCTTTTTAAAAAGTTCCTGCTGAGATTTTCTATCAACTATCCCCACCTGTGATGTAGAATGCTGAGTACTAATATTCTGCTTGTTTCTGAGTGCTCAAGGAAATAGCCAATGAGAATACTGGCTACAGTGAAGAGAGGGAGACTCACTGCACTAAGACGTCTCCCTAGATCAGTTAAGTCTTACCTATATTCTGCACTAGAGCTCTTGGTTGGCTATTTGGTAGAATAGTTTTGTCCCTTTCTGAGGCACACTTGTTCTTTTGCTCTCTCACATGGAAAGCTCCTAATTCGGAAGCCACTCCATGATAACACAGATCTTAAAGGTGGCATTGGATCCCTGGCCTTCAGTGCTAATGTCATTACTTAACTTCTGGAAGGATAGCTAGCTTTTAGATTGTAGGCCTTGAGGGTAACTGAGCCCCCTAGGTTTCTCTTCTGTTTAATAGAGTAAATGTTTATAGATTTTTAAACTTAATTATTAATTTGTTTTTGTATTATTTGAGAATGTTTCACCTAAGGAACTTTGCTTCCTTTGGCCACCTACATTTTAAACTTCTTGAGGTCAGGAACCATTTTTTACATAAAGTGTTTTACATTTATAGATATTTTTTAGGTATGTGTTAGAGGTGGTATGGGCAGTGGTTAAGAACATGGACCTCATGTACAAGTCATCTGCTAGTGTGTAGCCTTGGGCAAGTCTTTAATCTTTCTGGGCTCTATTTCTTAGTTCTGCAAAATGGGGATGACAAAGGGATGGTGGAACAGTTAAGTGAGAAAATCCACCCAAAGCACAGTGGTTGACAAACAGAGTACATTCAGTAAATCCTAACTGATCCTATGATGTTTCTATCATTAGCATTTTGCAACTTTTTAAGAGTAACTAGGAGAGTCCTGCATATGGGCCAGTGCATTGATTTTCTGAATAAAACAATGAATATAGTGAAATAAATCAAACCTTATTATTCAAAGAATGGTTGAAGGAACAGGTTATTTAGCTTAGAAGAGAAAAAATATTATGGAAACTATGGTCACTGTTTTCTAGTAACTCAGGAGATGCACATACCTTTAATTAGAAATTTGTTTTTAACTATGAGAAAGACTACATAAAGTTGGAAAAACATTACATTTGTTTGTAAAAATTAATCCCTGTCTGTCTGTCTCTCTGTCTCTCTTCTTCCTCTCTCTCCTTTCCTCTCTCCCTCTCTGATACTAGGGATTGACTCCAGCTATATCCCCAACCCATTTTATATTTTATTTTGAGACAAGATCTCATTAAGTTGCCCAGGCTGGTCTTGAACTTTGATCCTCTTGCCTCAGCCTCCCAAATACCTGGGATTACAGACCCGTGTCACCATGCCTGGGTAAAATTAATATTTTTATTACTTTATCCAAAGAATGTATAACTCTTAAATTCTGGGCAATGGGATTTGTAGTCAAAGACTGGATAATTAAGACACTTAAGCATTTGGGTGGTACTATTTTTAGTTATGTGGTAGTGTTCTTCCAAAAAACCTGAAGTGCTTACACGTGTAGCTTCATTCTTTCTCCTAGTATGCTATGTAGAGCCCCCCTTTTTTATGTGGGACTTAAGAGCATATTATATAAGGTGAGGTGCCTGGGCCAGCTGCTCTGGCATCACCTGGGCACTTACGAGAAAGGCAGAATCACAAAACTCAACCTCTACAGCCGAAGTTTACATTTTTTGTGTGCATTTTGGAGTTCGAAGAGCATTGCTTACAGACACCAGAGTTAGCTGTTGTAGTGCAACCAGGTCTGCAGGGCTGGGTCTGGGTCGTGTAGCTCATGCTGCTGATGTGAAGATGTGGGCCAGCTCTTCTCTCCCACGGTGAGGCAGAGCCCCTTGGCCACTGTCTGGGTGCAGTGGTCCCTGTACTTTGTTTCTCTTGATGGGCCTTTTAACTGTACCTCCATGTGCTTTTGTCCCTTAAGACTTTGTCCCTTTGATTTTTTTTTTAAGTGCACTGAACTTAATAGTTTTTTTTTTATTTCTTAATTTTAACATGCCATTTGAGTCTGTGACAATTTTATAGTCAAAACCCACATGGAATCCATTAACAATGTTTTATAAAGCACCACTTGTTATGAGAAAAAGTGGATCTTCCTGAGATGAAGCTGTACCTGAAGTATGGATGGAATTTGTGTGCCAATTGAGAACTGATGGCGAAGTATGTTTTGGTCGGCTCTAAGAGTTCCTTCCTCAAACTGCTTCCATATAACTTAGTAATGAAAGAGCAGAGAATTTTCTGTTCGCTTCACTACCAAAATGTAAAGGGAAATTTATGAGGTAGTAGTGACATTGAGAAGTAGTTCTTTAAGAGAACTGTATTTTTCATAAGTAACTGGAAACATTTCCACATTTAAAAGTGAACAGATGTCTTTCTGTTAGGATTAATAAGGTTTTGGTAATGAGTAGGAATGATGGTAGAATTTCTGACATATATATATTTATATTTTATATATGTATTTCAAAACAGTGTGAATCTGGTTGTTAAGATGTCTAAACAACTTTTTAACTTGTCTTTCTGCTGTTGTAACAATGCCTTTAGCCTTTCCATAACTTGCACCAATTTTGCAGAAATGTGATCTAAAGTTAGTGGTCCTAGATGTGTATTGTTCGCTTAAGTAGTTTTCACTCTAGGTTACATTTTTCTGTTGGTTGTAACTGAATTTGCTGGGGACAACATTGAATATTTTTCTCTCTTAGGATATCAATATAGTAAATATAATTGCAATACTAAGAAATCCTTTCCAGCTGAAGGAACAAACCGCAAAGACTGTGGTGTAAGTTTTTATAAAATTTTTTTCCTTTTTAAATCAAAACCATACATTTAGATTTGGTTGTTCCTTGCAGGTGTCCATTTTTAGCGTTTTCTCTGTCATGTCCCAATTCTCAGTCATGAAGGAGGCCAGTATGGGGGAAAACTTGAACTTTAAAACCGTTTTTCACTTTTCATTTTGAGTTTTAACTCCTTAGGACCCTTATGCATTCTTTTCACTAGCTCTCACACCAGGGACACAGCTATAAAACATATTTATTGCCCAGTGAGCATCTAGAAAAGACCTGACTCATAGGTAACATAATGATTATAAAAAGAGCGACAGAGGAAGAAAGGATGACAGACATGGAGGAAGATCAGTGAGCATGGCTACGTGTTGCCACATTCAATACTGTTTTTCTGAGTGTGGTGGCGCCTCCTTGTAATCCTAGCACTCTGGGAGGCTGAGGCAGGAGGACTGCAAGTTTGAGCCCTGCCTGGGTAACTTAGTGAGATCCTGTCACGAAATTAAAAATATGAAAAAGGGTTCGGGATATTGCTCAGTGTGAAGACCTGGGATTCAATCCCCAGGACCAAACCAACAAAATCAAATAAAAACCAAATACTGTACTTGTTGCCAGGGCAGGTTTCACAGAAGGGCCATGTACAGTATCAAGCTGTCTTTCACATGTGATTGGCTGCCAAGAGTAGCCAGAGTGTGGCCGAGGGTATCGGTTGTTTTCTCACTCAGTTGACTTGTTGAGTTCCTTCCGTGCTTTGTGGACTTACACTGAGCTGCAGCAGTGAGTGTTGGCTGTCAGGATGGGGTCCTGGGATGTGCTGCTGTATTTTCTTGGCATGTGCAGATTTTCTGGATATATGCATCTTTCCAAGCATTGGATCCTTTCAGGCAGAAAGGATTATTAGACATTTTGGATAGATGTGGTTCATTTCAGCTGGATTTTGTGTTGGCTTTGGCAGCAGAGACAGTGAATCCCACCGGGTCTTGATTTCTTTATGAGGAAAACGATTGGCCACTAAAGGACCTTAGCAGTAAGTTGCTTCTAGTTCTGACCCTTGAGTTGTTGTGTGGATTATACAGTTCATGACAGGTATTAGAAGAGGCTTAATAAATGTAGACATTTCTTTACCAATATAAGTTGCTCGAGTTGTAATGACAGCTCTCTAAGGGTACCATATGCTCAAGGAAAGTCTTTTGTTTCCATGACCCCGATTCTAGACATGAGTAGAGAAGGGGTAGCCTTATGCACCAACTTTACTCGTGACTCTAAGTAATACACTTTCTTCAGCCAGTCAGAGGACAAATTCCTTGAAAGAAAACACTGTCCATTAATTTGTTCTCTGCCTTTTACAAGAGCCTGACACATTGCATTACAAATAGAATACGTGACAGTAGTAAGTACTAAGTGAAAAAATGTTGAGATTTGAGAAATTGATTTTTTTGGCACTGATGAAGTAAGACAGATTGGACTTTATTTCAGGACACCTCTGATAACCTTGCAGTATGTGAGAGACATTTTAGAAGTATCAGAAGAAAATTAGTAAGGATGTTGGAACATGTTGTGCATGCCTGAGAGAAAGTGCTTGACCTAAAGCAAATTGTCTCAAATTGATGAATGAGTCTCAGTAAATCCTTCCTGTCCCAGTTATGATCAGTTAGGAATTAGAGACAAATTTCAGAAGAGCTTATTTTGTTCTTGTTGTTGTTTTATAATAAACCTTTGAAGATGGACTTCATTAATGCCACTTGTTTTGTTGGTAGAGTAGATACAAAGCTGCCTTATTGTTAACTTTGGAGTGATATAGCCTTCAATTATAGTCTTAGAATGGGTTTGAGGAAGTATGAGAAAGTGAAAATACATATTTCACTTACATTATTATACAGAGTGTATGAAATTACTAATTTTTTTTTCCCTCATCTCAATTGCTGAAATTATCCTTAGGGTTTACTTTCTGTTTCAGTTTGGTGCCTCAGAGTCCTTAGGGGATGGTAGGGCTATGACTGCTAGTGTTATGGGAATATTTAAATATAATTTAATATAAGAAAGTCAGAGGAATGTGCAAACCCTAGGCTGTATTTCTTCCTAAAGGGTAAATCCAGTCATGTATCTCTGATAGAAGTGGAGAGTTATTTGATCTCTCCTGACTGACTTATCTTGGGAGTCATTTATGTTTACAACATTCTATGCACTAAAGCGTGAAAACCAGAACCATGCAGTTTTGTTACCATCTGAAGTCATAAAATATTTTTTATTTGTATACTAAATCTGGGATAGATTATAGTAGAAAATCCCCACAGATCTGAGATAGTGAAAGTGGTAGCAATTTTCAGAGATGAATAAGTAATGTATTAGTTTGATTAAATGTCTTTGCTGGTTACATGATAAATTATACATGATTTTCCTTGTTCACACTTTTAAATTTTCTTATAGATGTACTTACTTTCTTTTGACATGCCTAAGGTCCTAGGAGCATTTTCCTCTTCTCCACAGCTTATTGTAGAAAATTTCAAAATAGAGAAGTTGAAATAGTAGTATATTACACATCCATAAATCTTCCCCTAAATTTATTAATTGTTAATGTTAGGCTGCACTTACTGTATCTATTGGTGTGTGTGAATGTGTGTGTATATAATTTTTTGGCTGAACAATTTGAGGTAAATTGGAGGAAGCAGACATCATGATGCTCATCTCCTAAATTCTGGAACATATAATTTCTAGAAATAAGAGCATGCTTTGGTATAACCACAATATTTAAAAATTTTAAAAATTAATAATTTTCTCAAGATATTTGATAACCCATCCATTAAATTTCTCCAGTTGTCTTCAAATTGTCATTAATGACACTTCTTTTTTCCCTGAACTTAGATCCAGTCAGTGTTCATGCACTGCAATGCTTGATGTGGCTCTGAAGTCTCTCTTACTTTATTCTAGAGCCTGGAGCAGTTCTCTGACATTTGTTATATGATGTTGACTTTTTAAAGAGACTGGGCCCACGTTGAGGATACTTTTGATTGATTGTTTTCTATTCAGTTTTCTCTCTGCCTTGTATTTCCTGTAAGCTGGAAGTAGGGGCAAAAGTTTGGAAGCTATTATTTCTTTTAATCATTTTTTTGGGAGATACTGTAGAAGAGATTAAAAAATGGTCAATGTTGACTTTTCTTTTTTTGAGACAGAGTCTTGCTGTGTAGTCCAGGCTGGCCTTGAATTCATGATCCTCCTGACTCAGCTCCTTAAGTGTTGGGATTAGAGGGGTGCACCACCACACTTGGCTCAGTGTTGTCTTTGCTGAGTGATTTTCATTAAAAATGAGGCCTTTGTAATATTGAGGAAAGTGGAGAAGAGTGATTATGTTATTGAAAGGTAATATTTGTATACTTCCTTATTTTCTTTTCTTTTTTTTTTTTGGTACCGAGGATCAAACTCAGGTCCTTAGCTTGCGAGGCAGGCGGTGGAACTGCTGAGCTAAATCCCCAGCCCTACTTCCTTATTTTCATGGACCTAAACTAAAACATTGACCAAGTCCCATCTTCTCTCTCTCCATTTCTTCTTGGCCCATAGGTTTTACATGGCCATGAGTGTGTGGCACTAGTAAGGGATTTTTCACACACTCTGGCAGTTGCCCTGTCTACTTTTCTGTTTTGCTTACCAACCTGTGAACTACTGACAGTAAGGGTAGTGTTACTTTTTCCATAACTTCAACAGAATTCAGTGTCACCGAAAGACTAATTTATTTCCATTTAAATGTTCTCATGAATTGCGTGGGGAAAGGAATTTTTGGGGTACACAACTGAATTGCCTCTGCTTGGTAGGTAGGTAGATGTCTTCTTACATACTGGTCAGATTCATCTTCTCTCTTGTTTCTAGTTTAACTACGTTTGCTCACTTCTAGGCTTCATATTTTCCTGAGGGAAGTGAAAAGATAGGTCTGTATATCAGTGAATGTCCTTTTAGTTTATCTTTTGGACTCCCTTTTTAGGAATTGAGTGTGTCTCCTTTGAACTCAATTTCCCATTACCTATGGTAGTTTTTGTCTTTGTTTTTTTCTGGTTAGCTCCCTGCCAACCGAACACCCCTGTAAATTTGTAGGCTTCATTTCACTTTCACAGAGTTCATTGTTGTGGTTCGACAAGGTCTCTTCCTGCATGGATATTCTGATTTTGCTCTGTGGCCTTCAGATGTTCAGCAAGTATATTTCTTGTTTGCCCTGCAACTAGCTTAGCTGAAACTTTGCTATAAATGGCAAAGTCACTGAAATTCCTTGGCTCAGTGCCAGATGCTGGAAATAATTTTAGAGTATAAAAACACAGCTTTCATACAAAAATATTTATTTTAGGGGCCCTTGATAGGCATACATGTATATGAGTCATTTTCATGATGAATTAGTTCCTTTCTTAAATTGTAAGGGTAAACCTTCATTAATGTCTATAATTTGTTGGAATGAAAATGATTCTAGCCAGACTTCGTCATGATTCCCTTCTGGAAAGGCACAATGGAATGAATCCTTAAATTTGGAGAAAAAAGTGTGATTCCGAGTGTGTATTTTATAAATAGGTAAAGCAGCTTTCAGCATTCACTTTTCAGTTTCATTGATTCAGCTGGAGCTGTAGGCTACCTCCTTTCCTGGTTCCTACACATGATTATACAAGGGTTATGAATTAGAGAGCTCTCAGTCTGGAACTCATTTCTTAGAGCTCTTGGACCTCTAGAAGTCCCAGAAAGCCATGAGATCAGGCCCTTGGACTATAGTTGAGTAAGGTATGAACTCTTGTGGACAGGCAAGATCATTTAAAACAATAATGGTGTTTTGAATAAATAAAGAAGGCCAGAGGACTGGAGGCTGGGTCATGGTCTTTTTTTGTATTCTTCCTACTCCAAAAATAGTTTAATTTCCAATTCAATTCACTAGGTTACTGGCGAGGAAAATATCACTCACAGTTTGAGAAATGAGAGGTACAGTGTTAGAAATCAAAAAGCCCCTACAGAGGCCCTGAATTTTAGAACCCTGAGAGCCAAAGTGACTTTAGTGATCCATCACTTGGGTCTGAGTAAACCAGAGTCTCAGGTAAGTGAGGTGATGTTGATTACATTTGTTCTGTGGGTTGCTTGGAGTAGCTGTCCAGTACACTAGTGAGCAGCCCAGTGCTTTTGCCCATTGGTCCTGCTGCTGCTTGCCTGCCATATTGACCTGGGTGGGGTCTGTCCTTCTGATGCCAAGGCCCCAGGCAGTTTGATGCTACCACTCCATATTGCAGGGAGACTCCCAATCTCTGATAACTTCCACTTTTATGAATTTTAAACTTACCTATGTCTGATTCCATAGTCATTTGTTGTGGTTACTTTGGTTAAGTTAGTCCCCAAATAACGGTACTGAAGAAATATTGGATCTTTTCTGTTTTATATTTTATCCTGCATCATTTTCTTTCTAAAGCCACTTTTAACTTGATATAGTATAGTGTAAAGGTATTATGGATTAACCATTATAAGTTTAAATAGTACAGGATTTGGGATGATGAGGTCATTTAAATAATAATAATAATAATACTAAATGGCTAACTCTCATATAGCATTTGCCATGTGATAGGAACAATTTAAAATATTGTGCATATTTAGTTGACCTATTGACTTCTCACAACTCCGTGACTTAGTGAATATTCTTATCCTCACTGAAGCAGAGGGACATTAAGTAACTTGCCTGAGATCACAGTAAGTGGAGGAGTTGGGATTTAATCCTGTGTAGTCTGACTTCAGAAAACAAGTCCAGATATTCTTTTTTTTTTTTCATTTCTTATCTATAATCTACTTGGCACCATTTCCCTCTTTAACTTCAAAAGAAAAATGTGCATAGTTAACAACTAACCAAAATAAACATAAACTGTAATAAATTTCCAAGCTAATAGCAAATTGTTCAAGACATATTGTCAGTATAGGACAGATGTGGAATTGTTTTCTGATGAGGCTACTACCTCAAAGGAGAATTTAGGGAAAGGATTCTTGCACAATGATAAATGTAGCTGTAGTCCGTCTGGAGGAGGGAAGACTGTCCGCTAGTCACAACCACCCACACCAGTCCTGCTGTCTCCTGGAGACAGAGCATGCTCAGTGCCACAGACCAGGGGCTCCATGAGGTAGAGGGGCTTTCAGCTGCAATTTTATGGAATTTCACACTTTAGTTTTCTCAAGTAGACTGCACTAAATCAGTCCATATGACTTCATAAGTAACTGCTTCACTTAGCTTTGATGAATGAAATTACAGTACCTGGCTGCAAAATATGAAAAAGAAAATCAATCCCGCTTTTAAGTGCATATAGTTAGTGCCTTTGGAGAGAAAAGACACCTTACTGTGGAGTGTAAAGGTTGTAATAAGGTTTTGTAACAACACAATACTTTGAAAAACTCTAGTTTATGTGACTATATGTCTATAAATAGATTTCATTGAAGCCACATCTACCCTGTTTTCTGCATGACTGCCATCACTTCCATTTCCTTTTCAGGCACCAGCTTTTCTCCTATTTTATGCTGGGTTTCCAGTTTTTATTCAATTACCATCCTCCTGGTGAGCCTTCTTAGGTTTGCTCTCAGGCCTAGTTCAGGTTTAATTTCCTACCACTTCTGGTCATTTACAGTTTTGTTTTTGTGTCTCCCAGACACCATCCAGAAGCACATCCCCTGTGGCAGTTTGGAATGAATGCAACAGTAGGGCACGCATGTTCTCCCTCTGAAGAACTGTGAGGATGCACTGGGCCTGGTGCCAACCCCTAGAAGAAGCAATAGTTTCTTGATGGTGCTGCAAGTGAGGCTCCCTGAACCATCATCCCAACTTCCTAGCCACTGATGTGCCCCACCTGCCTTGGCCCTACACCATTTTTAGATTCTTTTCCAGGTGGTTTCTTTCTGTATTGGACACTCAGATGGGATAGGAAAGAAACTGCAGTACATGAACAATTTTATGTTCATGTCAGCATTTTCATTAGGGGCTCACACTGGACCTAAACCAACCTTTGTAGCTCTCCTGGGTTTATTACTGACATCTGTTCGCCCTGAGCATTTCCAGCTGGGGCCGAGACCACATCTGCTCTTTCAACTCGCACGTACCTTTTTGTTGTAAAGGTAATATTAGACTTTGTTTTTTTTTGTGAACTCAGAACAGAAAATGGGTTCTACCTATGACTCAGTGTGAGTTCCCATGTCATAAGTCCACAATTCTGGAGTGTTTGCACCTGACAGGAATAGACTGAAGGAAACAAAAAGAACAGGAAAGGCCCTAGGCACTTAACAGTTGGCTCAGACACTGAATTTTGCTGGTGACTGGTATAGAGTGAGAATTGGCCACATGCAATCCAAAGCATGGTCCAGAATTTTTTCTTTGAATATTTTGTGTTGGAAAGGGATATTGAAGTTAGAAAAGTAATTAAAAATGGCAAGTGTATCTTAGGATTAAACATATTAATAATAGTTTTAAAGAAAAGTTAAAAGCTTTTTTAGTTGTAATGTCAAAAAGGCTTTTTAAAAAGGGTAACCAGTTTTGAGACTTGTAAAAAGCAATTTTTATGACCAGTGTCTCCTATTTTATTGTAACAGAGGGAAGTGGCTGGTTCTGGTGATCAGATGATTCCTTCTCTAGGAACACAGCCTGAATGCTTTTCTCTTCCATAACGAAAGAGTGTTGGGCTGTGAGTTTTGAACTTGAAGCACTGAAGACACACTGTGATCCTAATGAACTCCCAGGGAACCTGGTCCTGTGGCCTGAATATTCTGTGCCTCATGGAAGCAGCTTGGTTTGGCACGGTCTGATAGTGACTGTAAATCAACGTGTCTTTACTTCTCCATGGAGGTAAAAAATCATGTGCTGTTTTGCAAGGATCCCGTATTAGTTGCTGTGTATCTGTTGTGTGTTTATCAGTTTTTATGATGTAAGACACTAAATGCTTACATGAATAGCAAAGTGGGGAAAAATGAGCATTTTCTAGATCTTGAATTTTATATATATATATATATATATATATATATGAAATAGAGATTTGGAACAGAGGTGTCTTTGTTGGAATGTGAACAAATGTCAGTGAGTTCTCACTTGGAGTTACATTCAGATGAGACTTTGAAGGCATGAATAGACAAAGGGGATCCTTTTGAGGAAGTGCCTGCTGCAGGCTGTGGGAAATACCATGATGGGTAGGAGAGGAGCTCCTGACTGAATCAGATTCAAGTAGACTGGATGTAAATGCTGGCAAGCACTGCTAAGTCCATAGCAGTTGACTGCTCACCATTTCACCTGCTGAATTTGGGGGACTGAGTGGGTGACATTTTCACCACACTCAGCACACAGGGACTAGTGTATAGTATATGCAGCTCAGAGAATTTGAATTGTCGGATGAGCTTGTAGAAGGGTCACTACTCATAGATTTGAATACATGTCATATTTATGACTGTACATTTAGGTCTAGGAAAGTTTGAAGTTGATCTTCATTTTCCAGGGGTTCTTTTCTTTTTAGTAGTACTGGATATTGAACCCAGGGAGTACTGAACTATATCCCCTGGTCTTTTTATTTTTATTTGTTTTTTATTTTGAGACAAGATCTTTCTAAGTTCCCCAGAATGGGCTGGAAATGAGACCCTCCTGCCCTAGCCTTCTGGGTAGAGTATAGATGTGCACCAAGGTGCCTGGCTATTCAAAGCATTTGTATTTGTGAATGTGCCTACTTGATAATATTTATTTGTAACCCTCAAATCAATTCTTTGAGGTACTATTGTGGTTATTGCTGGATGCTCATAGAACAGCAAAAATTTGAGTGGTTCTGGGTACATGCACTTAGCTGAGTTGAATTACAGTATTTAGTATCATGTGTTTTTTAGGGGGTTGCATTTTTGTGCTAATTGGTGATTTCACTGTTTAAAATGGCACTCACCCCTAGGGCTGATGTACTTATGTTCCTAAAGGTAAGAAAGCCAGATTGTGCCTTTTAGAGAAAAATATGTGTGTTAGAAAGCTTTCCTTGAACATGGGAGATACTGCTCTTAACCAAATGTCCAGTGCTAATGAAGTAACAACATATCAAAAAGGGTATTTTTAAAAACAAAAACACACTTAAAACAGGCTCATGTGTTGATCAGTTGATGAAAACCAGTGACACAGGAACTTGTTTCCAAATTTCTCCAGGAGCAAAGATTTAGTACTGTATTTGCTAATGTACCATTAACAGTGTTTTATAGAACAGAATACTTGCCACAAATAATGAGGACCACTGTACAGAGACACTCTTCATCTACCCGGTTCCTCCCCAATTTGTAGATATAGGTAGATCATGAAGTTTCTTGAAATTTTTAGAGTTGGTGTATCACTAAAAATGTGGATGTGTGTTGGTGTGTTGGTGAACCATAAATTTAGTAAGATGATGAGAGAGCTTAAGTGCCAGTTTCTGAGGCACTTTCAATGTAAATCAATCCATAGTGTATACTCTTTCCAGAAGTCCTCTAAATGTACCATTATTTCTTTTGAGCCTCACTGGGACAATTTCCTCTGGCCCTCCTGCAGCTGAGCTCCCCCCCCTCCACTCACTGTGCAGTGTAAAAATAGGCAACACAGGAACCTGCTTTCTGGGTGGGAAGGAGACACTTGGAGATTTATAGAAGCTTTTACGTTTGAGTGGATGATATTCTATAGGTACAAGGCGCAAGAAAAATTTCAGGATGAAATTCTAAAAATGTATCTAAATTCAAAAAATTCAATGGAAAAATTGTCTACCTTTTAAATAATCCCTACAACTTCTTTTGTAGTTACACCAGTTAAAAAAAAAAAAAAAAAGAAAAGAAAAAGGACACACACAAAACAGCCCTGCTCTGTATTTGAGGAAATGGTTTGGAGGTGATTTGGTTAGACAAGGAATTAAAGGCTCAGAACTTCCAGAATGGGACTGCCATAGGGGAAGTGAGGTGCTGCAAGGCCTGGGGTTCAGCTTCCACAGAGCCTCGGGAAGGGGTTCTCTGCCTCTAGAGCCAGGGGTGCAGAAAACTTGAGTTAAATACTGATATATGTATGTGTATATATATATATATTTGTGTATATATATATATATATGTATATATATATTTTTATATATATATTATTTTTTTCATTTAGGTAAAATATACATACTTTTTTTTTGTGGTACCGGGGATCAAACTCAGGACCTTGCGCTTGCCAGGCAGACGCAGTGCCACTGAGCTACATCCCCGGCCCATATACATGAAATTTACCATTTTCACTGTTTTTAACTGCATAGCTCAGTAGTGTTAAACATATTCTAGTTCAGTAGGGTAAAGTATATTTAGATTGTTGTGCAACCAGTCTCCAGAACTCTACAATCTGCAAACCTGAAACTCTGTATTCATTAAACAGTTGTCTATTTCCCCCATCCCAGTTCCTTATAACCACAATCCTATTTTCTGTTGCTATGAATTTGACCACTTTAGATGCTTCAAATAAGTGGACACTTATAATGGTTGTCTTTTTGGCTGAGCTTATTTAATTTAGCATAATGTCCTAAGTAGACTCCATGTTGTAGCATGACTCAAGATTTTTTCCCTCTTCAAGGTTAGATAATATTTCTTTTTGTGCCTTTACCACATTTTTCTTATTCGTCTATAGATGGAGTCTTGAACTGCTTTTACTTTTTGGCTGTTGTGAGCAACAGTGTTATAAGCATGGGTTTGCAAATGTCTCTTTGAGTCCTTGCCTTCAATTCTCTCTCTCTCTCTCTCTCTCTCTCTCTGTGTTGTGTGTGTGTGTGTGTGTGTGTGTGTGTGTGTATCCAGAAGGAGAATTGTTGGATCATATAATTTCATTTTTTAAAGTTTTGAAGAACTCCCACACTGTTTTATCATCCCATCAACAAAGTACAAGAGTTCCAGTTCCAGCATATTCTTGCTAATACTTGTTATTTTCTAATTTTGATAGTTGTCTGATGTTCTTAATTAAATAGCATTGTTGAAAAATAATTACAGTGTCCCAACAAGACATTTTGGCTGTGATAGTTTTGCTTTAGAATATTTTGTATTTTACCTTTCTAGCTCCTTGATTATATAGGTTAAAAAAAGTCAGGTGGAACCATCTTACCTTACATGACCTTAGAATTGTGGTGATAGCTTAGTAGGTGCTTAATTTTTGTTCCATGACTATATTAGTGACTATGAAGATGGTAGATAACATAATAGGTTTTGAGCTATTTCCTTTTTTATTGAAAAGTGTGAGCCAAGAGTTAATAGTACATTGTAGTTAGGTTTGTAACCCACATGGTTTTATGTTTACCTCTTCCATCTTGCAACATTGTTGCATAATCAGAGATTATGGCTCCAGCTATTTTTTTTTTTTTTTTTTTTGGTACTGGGGATCGAACTTGGGTCCTTGTGCTTGTGCAGCAAGCAGCGAAACCACTGAGCTAAATCCCCAGCCCTCCAGCTGTGTTTTGATGGTAGGGCTCTGGATGTGGATTTGAAAGGTCTTAACAAGCCACTTACCCTCTCTCTCTAAGACTCATGTACAGAGAGGATGTATAGCTGACCATGAGCAATTTTTCTTTCAAATGGAATACAGCATAGTTTTGGAAGTGGAAAGGTCTTTAGAGATGACTTCGCTTCATTGTATAACTAAGGTTATACACTGTATGAGTGAGCTCCCTTGGTAGTTAATGCATTTATTTATTGTGTCACCATTACCAATCAGAGTGCATGTCCCTTAATCTACTCAGGTGAAGAGGATAGCACTTGGTTTAGTCTCCAGTGGATCTGAATTACACCCTTGCAGTTTACTATGTGTGTAGCTACTTCACTTCTTGTTAGTCTTCCTATAAGATTAAATAGAAAAATGTAAGGAATTTTTCTTTAATTTATAGATGTTGGTGAGCATTGAATGAGATGATTAATTTGTGTAAAGCTCCAAGCGCAATGGCTGCTATCCATGTACATGTTTATCACTAATACTATTTTTTAATCAAGGGATGTTGATGCTTTAAAGTAAAATGGAGAGGTTGATATAGAATATATCCTTTGTTTTTTCTACTAGCAACATCTTAACACCAGGCTGAAATTGTGCATGATCAAAAAAGCATTGTTTATTAATTGCCATTGCCCAGCACTTTCTCAGTCAACTAATCAGTCAATTTAAATAAATTTGTTTCTTGCTGAATAAATGATTCTGTTTTTATAATATGACATCTACATTCAGTGGCTCCATCTTATAATGATTTTATTCTTCTTGTCATTTCTGATCCTCCTCCTTCACTGGATGTAAGGAACAGAGATACTAACAGTCTCCAGATTCCTCTCTTTGGCCTGGCCTGTGTTTGGAGCATGGGTGTGTCTGATCACTCTGGATAACACAGCCACATTGAGGAGCCGAGGTACTGGCAGTATGTCCATTTTCCACCTCCTGACCCTGACTCAAGCCTTCCTGAGAGCTTCTGTCAACACCAGCCCTTCTCTTTCTACCAGCCACCTTCCTTACATAACCCAGTTGGGTTTCCAAAGTTTATCTTTCCAAAGCTGGTGTCACAGATGTATTCTCTGTATACCAGGAAAGAATTTAGGGAGGCCTCATATATGTCACTAAAGGAAGTAATTATGTGAAAAGTGGTAGCACTGACACTGAATGCCATAAATGAGTATAAAAGTGATGTCTACCACAGACAATGGAGTCAATTGTATTAGAAAACTTTGTAAGCATGGAATTTTAAAATACTGTTAATCTACCCTCATCTTTCTAATGGGGTACTTTAATATTTAGAGTATAGTACTATGAAAAGAGATGATGTCTTGCAGGCCCCAGGCCCCTTTTGAGGTTGTTTAATTCAATGACAGTTTTATTGTTGTTTTAAAACCATTTCCTCCTCTTTCTGTTGTTGAACTTAAAAAAGAGAATCAGCTATTGATTCCTCCCCATCCACCATATTTTTTGGTCCATAATTTATTTTTCCTTTTGTACTATAGAATATCTTGTAAGAATATTAAAAGATTAGTGGGTATGGTTGTAAGAGTTAGCAAGTAAAAATGCAGGATATCCAATTAAATTTGAATTTCAAATAAACTTTTTTTTAATGTCAGATGGCACATATAATATTTGTGAAGTATTTTTACTAAGAAAAAATTAACAGATATTTCTTATGATGGAGTTATATCTGGATAAGCTCATTGTAAATAGAAAATATTGTAATTTGATAAAATATTGCATCTGATAAACTAACATCATAGCTTAGTCTAGCCTACTTTAAATGTGCTCAGAACACTTACATTGACCTACAGTTGGGCAAAAGTATCTCACATGGTCTGTTTTGTAAGAAAGTATTGAAATTTTTATGTAATTTATTGAATACTGTGTGGAAAGTGAAAAACAGGATGGTTTTATTGGTACACTTTCTCATCATCCTGAAGTAGAAAAAGCATAAGTCAAACCATTATAAATCAAGGATCAGTCTGTTCTTTATCTGAAATTAAAATCTAACTGGGCACTTTGTATTTTATCAGACAACCCCGGCTGAGGTGGGCTTCAGAGAGAGTTGGCTGGGTTTTGTGATGGAGTGGCTTTGCTCTGAGGGTCTCCAACCCTATGCCTTCTCCTTGTAGTAGTCTCTAAGAAGAAGATGATAGTGGTCACTTGAAGTAATGAGATAGCTTAATTGTGAGGGGACACAGTGGGCCAGTCTCCTGGAGAAGTTTACTCAACGATTGTGTTATTTTAATTCTCAATTGTTTGGCTTTCCCCCATAATACTGAGAAGGCATGAAATTGTAGCTGGAGCAGAACTTGGGTCTTGCTGGGCTTGTTCTGCCCTAAGCCTCTGACTTCCTATAAGGCTTACTTACCCTTTCCTCTCTTTTTTCCAATAGCCAAGGAGTAAGATCTACTGGAAAAATTTGACAGAAATTTGTGAAGTTCTTTCAACTAGATGAGTTTATAGCATAAGTAATTATACATCATTTATCTCACCACAGCCCTCTCTATCTACAGTTTTCAGTCCTTATTCTAAGGGGCCAGACGGCAAAGCGACCATCATCAAATTAGCACCGCACACACACTTTTAGCTCTCTGCTTTGATGACGATATTCTAAGCCATATTGAGTATCATCTGAGGTATAATGAAGAAAAAAAATTTAGGTGGCTGAGATAGCTGTTGAGCTGAGTAACAGGCAGTTGTGTCATGGTGCTTCTTTTCTGGAGAAATGGACCTGGTTTGGAGAGGTAGTCCTGGAACTTCTGCTTCCTTAGTGTTCAGCGGCGCTGAAACGCATATTGAAATAATCTCTGCCGATCCTTTCCAAATTATAAGTATTCTGCTTTTAAACACGTTTTCTCTAAGGAAAGTTGAATTGACATGAAGTCACACATGTCTGGAATTATCTCTGAGTCCTTTATAAACAGACCGAGACTTGGAAGGGTGCACCTTAAGTTACAGAGTGTTTTGCTGGGCTGGGCTCCAAAGCTTCCTGACTCTTGAACAATAATGTGTTCTTTCCAAGCTACTTTACTTATTTATTTTACAGAAGCCTTGTGCCTTTGAGCTGTTCATAGCCACTGTGCAAGCTTACTTGTGTGTTCTGCAGGAGCAGAGAGTCAACCCTTACAGAAGTATTTTCTGTTTCGAGCCTCATTGTATGTGTGTGCTGAGAATGGGAACTTCTCTCCTCATCTTTCTTCTCATTTCTGTACCTCCCTTCTTAAAATTAATCATAAGCATCTGTTTTCTGGCCATGTGCCTGTAAATATTTTTGTGTGGCATTTTTAACTGTAATTTCTAAATATCCTGACTGGGAGAGATTGATGTTTCTTCATGACATACATTCCTTAAGGGAAGATTTTGATCTTTGGGTTCTTACCATTTTTTTCTTTTCCTTTCCTTTCCTTCTGTCTAAAGTTGTTACATTTCGTGTTATAAGGTACAAGTAAGCCTATAATTTGTGATAATGGCTGTGTGATTGGAATTCACACTATAGATTTAATAGTGACAATTCAGCTTTAAAATATGTCAGAGCTGAAAGGAATCTTAGGCATGGCCTGTTGCAGTCTTTTCCCTCGAGGAAATGGATCTTCTTGCATCACACAGAGTTTGGTCTTGCTCTTTTGCTTGATTTGAGAGCAGAGCTCACGCCCAACTACTGAGGCAAACGATTCAGCAGATATTAACTTGAGAATATTGAAATACTCCTAAAGTACTCAGACTAATTTTAACATTTCTGGCAAAAGTTGTTCTTTTTTTGAGGGAGGTTGGTGGGGTTTGAACCCAGGCACTATATCCCCATCCCTTGAAAGTTATTTTAAAATCATTTATCTTCTAAAATCTGCACTTGACTACATAGTACATACTCTTAACTTTTTCTCAGTCTCATCATTACCAGCACCGCTTTGTAAGGATTGTTTAATTCCTGTATGTCCTCTGCTGCTAGAAGCATATAGGACTTTGCCCATAATCATACCAAGACTTCTGCATGACAAGGCTCAGGGATAAATGGATTGATTTAGTAACTTTTTGGTGTCTTTTATCATTGTCTGTTGTCACTTTTTGCTTTCAGGGCTATGCTTATAAAATCGTTTTCTCCTTTCTGTCTTATTTGTACCCATAGAATTTTAATTTATGGTCCTGACTGGGTGTTGCTACAGAGATGCCAGTGCAGTTGAAAGAAGTTGCCCAGACTTATCCTTAAACCTGCAATTCTGTGCAATCTTTCTGTTTTAGTTTCTCAAGTAGCTGGGATCATAGGCCTGTGCCTCTCCTGGCTGACAGATTTTTTATTATAACAGACACAGAGCCATCTAGGTTAGAATCAGTCCCCCCCTGCCTCGTGTGTGGGAAAAGTCAGTTACAGCAGGGAAGCAGTTTAGGACTGGCTAGTTTGAATAATGTCAGTGGACTCTGGGATGTAGGAGTGGGTGGTCTCCAGGTGTCTACTGTCTGACTTTGGGTAACTGAGAGCAGGGGAAATATGATTGGTTATGTGAGAGGTAGATAAAGAAGCTGTTCAGCTGATGGGTTCTGGATCACAGAGTAGATGAAAACCGCTTTGGCCAGCAGTTTGGCTCTGCAGTTAGTGGGCACCAAATAGATATGCACACGAGTTAAGGAAACACAGGACACCTTCCCAGCCTCATTTTGCTGCATTTACCTTTGTGGTGAACCAAGTAACCACTGACCCAAATGTATGAAAGGTGTGTATTTTGTGTATGTCTTTATAGATGTTTGAAGAGTGTGTATGTTATTTTGCGATGGGTGGGCTATAGGGTAGATTTTTACTTTATTTTTGGGTTTTTCTGTAATTTTGGACTTAAATTACCAAAAAAGAGGTATTTTAATAATTAGAAACAAGGCTACTTTATTTGGAAACAATGTGCAAAAGTGATGGATAGATTCTGAATGAGGACCTACTTGCTCTGTGACTGTGATTTATTCTTTTTCCTCTAATTGGAAAGGTTCTGTAGGGAAAGTCTACCCATGTTTAAGCCAAGCCTAAGTGCTACTTTATGTGATGTCATTGTCTGAACAGTCATTTCTGATCACCTCCCTCCCCTTCAACTCTGAAGTGTTTTTTCATTTTTGCAGTATGGCACTTAGCATTTTGGGGTTTTCCTCTGTGTGCATTTTCTTTCATCTTCAGGGCACAGTGCTTTATCATCTTATGCAGTCTCCCTGGTGTCTAGTGCTGAGCTCAGTGCTTAGTTGGTGCCCAGATGTAAATGCTTGCTGAGCTGCATCTGTGTTGGCTTGTGCTCGTCACTCACTGTTGTTTATCTGCTGGATATCACATTTGTGTAGATAGTTGAAGCTGTCGGCTGAGTGACTCTAGGTGTGTAAGAAACTGTTATGTATACATGCTAATGCCTCTAAATATTTAAGGCATTATGTTAGATAGGCCTTGCACAGCAAATGAGGGACTAATGGTGTTATCTAGATTTTAGGACTGATGCAGACAAAAGGGTCTTAGGATAACTAAAGTTACATAGTGAAGAAGATTGACTCAAAGAGACTTCAACCTAATCCTGTATTAAGAAGGCTGAAATTATATTCTTAATTGAATGAAAATCTCAGATGTCAAGGGCTTTATGGATAGATAATATTGAATTATTCATTAGTGTGGTACGTTGAATAAGGAGTCCCCGACCAAAGATACCAAGGAATAATTCCTTGAACCTGTGAATATTTTACTTTACATGGCAAAAATGACTTTGCAGATGTTAAGGATCTTGAGATGGAGGAACTATCTTGAATTTTCCCAGTAGGCCCAAAACATATTCACATGGGGTTTCATAAAAGAAGTGGGAGGGTCAGTAGGAGAAGGACATGTGGTAGCGGATAGGGACAGAGTTAGAGTGGTGCAGCACCTCTAGCCAGGAGATGCAGCAGCTTCTGGGAGCTGAAAAGATGAGGAATGTGCTTCACAAGGGAACCAGCATGGCGTTGCCTTAATTTTAATTCAAGAAGACTTATTTTAGACATTTGACCTGCAGAATTATCAGATAGTAAATTTGTGTTGTTTAAGCCACTGAGCTTGTGGTTGTTACAGCATCAGCAGGAACTAATACAGTTGTCAGAACTTTATACTTTCCTTCATTCCTGCCAGTCAATGAGTGCCCCAGAAATTTGAAAATACAAGACTTTAACACATGGCTGAACACATTTCTTTTCTCAATATACTCAAGTGATCCAAAAAAGACTCCTCTCCGTTCACTGCAACACACACACATACACACACACACACACACACACACAGACACACACACACACTTAAAAGGAATGGTTGAGAATTATTTCTATGCAGATATTTTGGTGTGCAGATACTGCCCCAGACCTGCAAAGATTCTTACATAAGGAAGATACAGCCATTATCTTCCTGGGGTTGAGAGCAGAACTCTGTCCGTTTCCCATATTAGTGTGAGACATTTTCTGCCAGAAATAACCAACCTTCCACCTTATTCTTTTTAACACTTCCAGTTTCCGTGTATTCATTTAAAATTATATTTGGGCTGGGTGTAGTGCTACACTCCTCTAATCCCAGAACCCTGGGAGGCTGAGGCAGGAAGATCACAAGTTTGAGCCCCACTTGGTCAGTTAAGACCTTTCTCAAAATAAAAAAAAATTAAAGAAAGGGCTGGGAATGTTGCTCAGTGTGAAGGCCCTGGGCTCAATTAATTGGCAAATAAATAAGTGTTGCAAATAAATAAATAATTTGGTATGTTAAACACTTTTATCGGTATCGTTGAAAGCATAATGTAAAATCTCAGGCCCACAGATACTTTAGGAAAATGACATTTATTGTCTCCTCGCCTCCGTGCGAGTGTGGGGATGGCACTGGGAAGAAAGGACACCAAGAATCATGCAGCAGGACCCTTAGTCATGAAGCTCTTCAGCTGGTCAGAAGGCTGGTGGCATGCAGTCTGTCCATTCCTAACACAGTTAATAATTAGATTACATCATAAAGCAGAACTACAGCAGAGAAGGCTATGGAAGTAGGCTGCCTGACTTCCCTTGCCAGGGGATATCAGTGTAGAATTAAGGTGCTAAGTCACCCTCTGATCAAACCAGTGGGCTGGGTGGGAGTTGCTAGTGATCATGACTCCATGGTGCTATCCAGGAAGTTAAGGATTTGCACTCTCTCCGGTATAGGACATGCCTGTGGGACATGGTTACAGGGTTGTTGCCTTGGTCAAAGCATCTGCCTTGTTCCTCCAAAAAGGGTGTCAGCTTTGCTGACCAGACATGGACATCAGTTTTCTCCATTTAGTTACCACATGTGTCCACTCTATTTAGTTGCAATGTCCCTTATTATTAAAGTACATTTAGATTCAGCTGGCAACAAGGACACAAGGAAAAGCATCCATATAGTTTTATGATATATTTGAAGGTAAAAGTTGTATTTAAGGACAAGCTCATAGTTTTAGAATTTAGAGTGGAAAAAGGTCTTAGATTCATTAACTAAATAGCTAATTCTCCATTTATTCAATCAGAAGATTTATTCATTACCTGTGGGATTAAGGTTTTTTTGCTAGGTTGTAGGTTTACTTGGTGAACAAAACAGGTGCCCCTGCATTGTGTTGCTTCCAGTCTGAGGCGTGAACATGCAATGCACAAGTAATTTTTAAAAGTCTACAGCTATAAACTAAAGCAAACTAAGGCAAGTCCCCTGAGGGAAAGGCTAGGGACTCTGGGAAAGGGCCCAGGTAGGGCCTGGGGGTAGGGGAAAGACAGCAGATGCCTGAAAAGATTAGAGAGTGAGTGGAAAATAATTCAGAGGAGTTGATCTGGTCCCATTCTGTAACACAGGCTTTGGCAGAAGGGTGCCCTTCCCAGGAAGTCTTAGGTGTCGGTGTGGAAGGAAAACGTGTGAGAACCGGAGGAAGGGTTTACCTCGTGAGGTGATAGGGCAGGTGTCCAAGAGCTCCAGTCTGCTTTTCCTTTCTCTCCTCTTTCTCATGGCGAGCAGTTAGACCTTTGTACTGCTCACCAACAAAGTCAAACAGAAAAGAAAGAGGAAGAAGCAGAACACTCACTTCTTAGACATAACTTTAATTCCGGTAAATAGTTATTCCAGAGAAAGTTGAAATGGTAATTCAAAATGATAACTCCCTTTGAACATCTGTAGAAGTTAATTTTAACTCTATATCTTAATGCTCAGTTGTATGTGAGTGTAAATCTTTTGCCTATTGCTTGATGTTCACAGGTCGATTTCCTGGTGTACTATTAGTCTGCCTCTTTCAGGCCATGTTATCCTGTTTTGTTTTTCTTTTTCTTTTTTCTTTTTTTAATTTGGGAAAGATATGTTACTGGGCTTATGTTTTTAAGTTTGTAGAATTGTGTTAATTTATACACTCATATCTCTTCCCAAAGATAAAACTGTCTTTTCAGACGTATGTTCATCTGGCATGTTCTGCACCTTCTGCCACATGGCAGGGCATTTACATAAGGGGCCTTTACAAAAGGGACTGGAAATGGCTTAAGAAGAATGACCCAGAAGGTAATTTATCTGGATAAACACCAATCCTGCTAACATGCATATTTAATGAGTGACTAACTTTGAAATGTTGTTTGGGAGGCAGTTTTAGCACCACTGTTTGAAACAGCTTGAGTGGTGCTGGGCTTCAGGAGCCTAGATTTTTGTCTCAGTTTACCACACTGTTTTAGGAAGCATCAGGAAAAGATTCAGGTCCTAGAAATCCAGGCCGGTTTCTCTTCTGAGTGCCATCTTCTTGGTAGCTGTCACACAATAAGGTAGACTGCCACCCCTCAAGGCCCTGTGCAGGTCGTCCCTGGTTCTTACTAGACAGCCTTGATTCAGGGTAGAGGGGGCAAGCTGTTCTGAGCTGTGTACAGTGGAGCCAACCTGACTTTGGCCAAAGCGACCTCAGCCCCCTTCCTTGGCTCTTCTGAACATAGGGTGTGGAACACCTGTGCAGTGTCCAGTCACCATTGCACCTCCACAGCGGGGAGTGGAACTGTCCAGGACTATAGCCAACAGCCTCATTTGGCTAGAGAACATTTGGGATGTGTCAGTGTGACTGAGCAATTGAATTTTAAATTTAATTGTAATGAATTTTAATTTAAAAATTGATATTCAGATCAGTGATAGAAAAACGCTATGTATACTTACTATTTCAACTGCGAATTTTATGGTTGAGGGTTTCCAACAAAAATGTAATGTCCAGGGCCGGGGATTTAGCTCAGTGGTTCCGCCGCCTGCCTCGAACGCACAAGGTCCCGAGTTTGATCCCCGGTACCAAAAAAAAGTAATGTCCAATAGCCCTGCAATCCCAGCACTCAGGAGGCTGAGGCAGGATGATTGCTGGGAGTTCGAGGCCATCCTGGACTACATAGTGAATTCCAGGCCAGCTTGAACTACAAACCAAGACCCTTTCTCAAAAACAAACAAAAAGGGGCCAGGGATTTAGCTCAGTGGTTCTGCTGCCTGCCTCAAAAGCTCAAGGACCCGAGTTCGAACAGATATCAAAAAAAAAAAAAATTGAAAAATGTAATGTCCAAGTGGAGATATACTACAAATATAAAATATGTACAGTACTGTAATTCAAAGACCTAAAATTTTAAAAAGGAATGTAAAACAAATAATTCTAAAAATGTTTATATGTTGAGACCATAATATTTCAAATGTGTTAGTTTAAATAAGATATTTTATTAAAATAATTTTACTTAAAAATGTGGTTGTTAGAAAATTTAAAATTATATGGTGGATTCCATGATATTTCTGTTACTGGGTGGTGGGTGGTCTAATGCTTCCTGAGGAGAGAGTACGAGGGGACCAGTTGCTTTGGTTTTCTCTTTGGCATTAAGTGCTAAGAGACAAAGTAGATAACCTTTTCATACTGTGATGTCAATTTATTAAGGAACATGGCAAATCTTGTCTTGAGGGGTGCCTAACATTTCCCCAGCAAAAAAAAAACTGGCAGCCTGTTAAAAAATGGATGAAATATTTAGAAGATATGAATGAAGCTTTATTAGTTATTCAATAAAATAGGTCAAGAAAATGCCTTTTGTGTTCACTCTTTTTAAAAGTTAGTAAAAAGTACATATACTCTACACAGTTGTAAAGATGAACATATTAAAGAGTAGAATAATTATCAGTAGGTCTTTCTCATAGTTTTAAATGTGTGTAAGCAAGAAGTCACGTAACATGCCATCATGCTTTAGCATCTTATCTGGTAGATTTGGGCTCCAAATGTAAATTCTTAAGAAGAGCTCAGAGTCTTGTTGAGACTCCCACTTTGGAGAGATGGGCTGGTGTGTGTTGATATGAAGTACCCTTCTTGGTGTGGAGCCAGTGACTACTCAGAGAACCGTGCTGTTTTCACCTTTGCATTTTCTGAGGGGCAGTGGATAGTTAGCATGCTAGGGCTGCTCCTTTTAAGTGGATTTATTGTTGTGTTTTCAAAACAAGATCATGAAAAAAGAAAATTCTACACTCTATTCATGTTTTCTAGATAAACAGATATCTAAAATATTAGAGTATCATTTTTTTTTTGGTATCGGGGATCAAAAGAGTATCATTTTGAATATAACAAAGCTGTTTTCCTTACTCATCTTCAAGGTTGCATATATTGTTTATGCATTTAGTCAATTAAGAACTGAAACTTAATGAAAACACTTTTATTTGGCCTATTAATATCATAGACTGGAATAATTGACTGTAACTGTTTCTGGTTCAGTACCTGTGCATATGGGTATATTAATGGATAATGTAATTGGTTGACAGCCAATTGGAACCTGCAGAAGCTTGTAATTTGTACATTATTTCAGATAACCATAATAAAGGTTACCAAGTTTCAGTTTTCTTTTGAAAAAAACCTTATAAATCTCTTTAAAATTTTACTCATACTATCTGCTCCCTTCCTCATCCGCTCTCAATGCCTGCTTCTCCTCCCCTTTCTCCTGAAAGAACTCTCAGCTTCATTCAGGCCTCTTCTGCTTTCCACTTGCTTTAGGTACACAGTTTAGGACCTGAGTGCTGATGCCTGATTGACCAGAGCTGTGATTTCTTGACCTGGGTGTGCATTGGAATCAATGTGGCAGCTTTATAGTAGAGATGTCTGGGCCCTACTTGTGGAGATTCTGATTAATTGCTGTGGTGGAGGACCTGCCTTAAGTCATCTTGAAATTAGTTCTCTATAGATTGTATGAAACTACTTGAATAGATATGACATAAGTAGAGTGATCACAAAATTTATCATCCAGGTTGGATTCCTCAGTGTCTTCTAAATTTCTACCTATTTTCAGGCTTTTGCTTTGGACTTTTTTTTTTTTCAGCATTAAAAATGTTAAGACTTTATTCCTTCATCAACTCTTTCCACTTCCACTTTCCTAGCCAGGTTGTATGTGCTTTTAATCTCTTGGAACTGGCTTTATAATGTCTCTTAGGCACCCCTTCCCTTATTTTCTAATTCTATATATTGATATACAACATGATGTTTCTATATACATATAATTATGAAGTGACTACTGCAGTCAAGTAAATTAACATCCACTATTTAATATAGTTATCTCTCCTTTTCTTCTTTCTTTTGTGGAAAGAGTACCTAAAATCAATTCTCTCAGCAAATTTTTAGTATGCAATACAATATCATTAACTATAGTCCTCATGCTGTATGTTAGACCACAGGACTTACTTATCCAAGAGAACTACATAGTCAAACTACCATTTAACTATGTCTGCCTGTTTCCCCAGCTCTCCCAATTATACCTTTTGAGGCAGTGTATTGTGATAGTTAGCCATCACCAAATTCTGGGGGCTTTTTGCCTGATTCCAGGGAGATAAAATTAGAAGAAAGAAAATGAAAAGAGCTTAACAATGATGAATGAATAGAATCAAAACTAAAACTGCCAAACAAATCCACATAAGGAAAAAATAGAAAAAAACATGTTGAATTCATAAAAGATGAAACAACTCAAAGTATTCTTAGAGAAAAGAGAATGCACAATAAATAAAATATTGAAAAAGAAAGTCTTAATGAAATCTGATCTCTACTGTTAGATGCTATTTCCCACTCATGTTTAGAATCTTGAATCGTATTTTCTGGTTGACATTTTTCTTTGTTTTTCATTTGAAAATGAATAATATATACTCCCTTGTATATTATTATAGTGGTAACTCCCTTTGTCAGGGATTGCTAGACTCAGATCACAGGTATTAATAGACATTTAAGATGAATAATGATGTAAGAAGAACTTACTGTATTGTATATCACTGTACAATATCAAAACATTTTGTCCCTGGAAGAGACAGCAATGACTCAGAAAAACCTTTGGAGTTGTATCGTAAAATAAAATAGGAAACTTTTGGAGTTGTACTGTGAAGTAGGAAACCATTTCAGAATTACTATCTGACATTTGGGCATCTGGACTTTGACCTCATGCTGTGGCCACACCTTATAAATTTTATTGTGAGGGTGCTGTTGTTTTTAGGGTTATCTCTGGTTTCTTGTTCACACTGGTAGATTCACTAATCAGTTTTTGCTAGTGACAATTGAGTTCTTGTTCTTTTTTTGTTGGGGGAGGCGGGTATTGGGGATTGAATGCAGGGACCACTGAACTACACATCCCTAGCTCTTCTTTATCTTGAGACAAGATCATGCCAAGTTACCAGGTTGAATGTTTGAACCTCAGTAGTAGCTGGGATTATAGACATATTCTTAATAAATTCTTCCATGGCTAAGTTTCATAGGATGCAATCATTGTAATTTTTGATTTTTTAAAACTCAGCTTTGAACTCTCTTCTATTTCCTCATCAACATCTTCACTGTAGTGATGTTTTGAGACCTGCTTCTGTGGTCCTGCTTTCCAAGGGACTTTATTTTTAAATGATTTAAAAACTTTTAATTAGCACAAAATTGTATATATTTATAGGGTACAGCTTGATAATTCAGTACACAAATATAATGTATAATGATCAAATTAGAGTGATTTGCATTTCTATCTCTAAAAGGCTTTTAAGCACAAATACTGGGTATTTTTCAATTGTATTGTCTCCCAAGTATTTCTACCATGTACAGACATGCCCAACTATGGTATTCTGTGTGGATGATCTTACAAATAAATTATCACCACTAAGGGTTTCATGGAAAATGTTTCCAGGCAGCCTTTGAGTGCCGGCGAAGAGAAGCCTCCAGATGTGGAGAGACCATTGTCCCTTTTCTGCCTTTCTTTTCTCTTTACCTCCTGTGTAAAGCAACTCTCCTAGCTATGATTTTTTAACAGTTTGAGTAGCTTTTTTACATTGTTTTTGGAGTAATTAAACATTGTTTCTTGGAAATGTAAACAGGGACTTCAGAATTGTGATGCAGTAATGCCTTTGGCAGAGGAATTTGTTTCTGGAAAAGAAAAATATCCTGAAGTGGGTTTCAGTTTTACAGATAAGGAAAGGCTTTATTCAGTGAATTGGAATGATGCAAGACCCTGTGTTCTGTGTCAGTGCTTTCTTTTTTTCAGATGAGTGTACCCGGGAATAATACCAACTTCTAAAATAAAACTTGAAAGCAAATGCAAAAAACAGAAATGGAACCCTATAAACTAGGTTTTATGTTATGGCACCGTAAAAATAATTTCTTTGCTATCAAAATAAGTTGAAACACAACTATCAACTGACACCTGACTTTTCCTCTGACCCAAAGCCCAGTGGTTGGATATAAAAGCCTGACCTGTGGAAATCACAGTACAATGAGGGACAGGTTCTTAAGTGATGTACAGGTTCTTCATGGCAGTGGAGGCTGGAAAATATCTATTATTTAGTCAGTTTCTAAAAGTGGAAGTTACAGTGCGATGTCTTCAGTTAGTTACTTCCAGATTCTTCCCAAGAATTTTGAGTATTGTTGTGTTGAAAAGCTGGAGTGAGGCCTGGGGTTGTCGCTCGATAATAGAACACTTGCCTAGCATGTGTGAAACCCTAGGCTCACTTCCCAGCACTTCACAAAAAACCCACCACAGAACAGGAGTGAACCATCGTGTGTTTTTTAAAACATGCCCCAGATAGTCCTCTCGTTTCTCCTGTGACTGATCTGAAGTTCTTTTTCTGTGTGACTCTGAGGGGACCATGACACAGTGCTCAGAAGTGGCAGGCCTCAGTGTGGCCCTGAGAGCTCTCCAGTGGTCTGAGGCATCTTTTGGGGGAGGTGTTTCCTGTGGTTTGTACTTGGAGGTTTTGGAGGGGGATGGGTGGGGAGTCAGCCCTTCATTTCAGGCAGAGGAGTGTGGTGAGTTGGACACAACCCTGGCTCAGGAGCCTATAGAACTTTGTTCTCATCCTGAACCAGTCAGCTGTGTGGGCAAGTCACTGCGTTTGTCTCTGCTTCCTGTCTTCCTTTTCTAAAATAAGAATATTGCCTAATCTGGGTGGTCCCTTTCAACACTGTTTTTGTGAGCTGGAGCCTGAACATCTGAAGTTGGAGATCATTAGGGATCCCCAGCTGTAGGTCCTGTTTGTTGCCTGGGAAGGCAGAGAGAAGCTGCTGAGTAGCCAGAGCAAGGGTCTTACAGGCCAGTCTCAGCCTCAGGTCCCCAGAGGTCTTGCCATTTTCTTGTGGTGTAGGGGGAATTTGGATGTCACTGGTCCTTATCTAATCGTTCTTATAAGACACAACTTAGGCTTTTTATCTGTGGCAGTTAAATATTCTTAGATTTATTTACACAGATTCTCCTTAGAGTTTTCTAGCAAAGTTCCTGAAGGACAATAAAAGCTCTCATCCAAGAGAGGTCCAAGAATATTTTTCTCATGATTGAGTGTCATTGCCTCTTTTTGCTTTTGTTCATCCATTCATTTATTCAACAGATAGTTTTGAGAACCTGCTGGCACCTGATAATAATACTAGATAACTTGAACACAAAGATAAATTAAGACACAGCTCCTGTCTTTAAGAAATGGCATCCTGTGAGGGAGGATGCTTCTTCTTTGTTACATAAGCCATGCATGCATGTGTTCATATACACAAAGTGATAACTACGGTAGTGTTAACTGAAGCAGTGTTAACTGAAACTAAATGTATGGAAAATTGTTCTTCTGTGTTGTCTGCATTGAATTTAGTTGTTGTATTTTCCCCTCATTGGTGGTTGCAAAGAAAAGAAAGTTATAAATACTGAACCTTCTGCCTTTTTTGCATTCACTTGTGGAGATGGTGAGAACACTGGACCCTCATGAGCATTTCTTTAAGCCCCAAGTTTAACATGAAGTGAAACTGTAAAATTACATCCTTGGTGTTCTCTGCGGAACTTCACATTTTTTTCTCTTATAGCAGTGAATTTTCTACTCAGTTGCATTTTCCTTTTTTTATTTTAGCTCAGGAGGAAGCTCAAAGTTGAATTGTGTTACTACTTGCTTATAACCTTACTGCCTCTGTATCTGTCTCTCTGTTGTGTGTTCCTGGTGTAGGCTGTCTTGTGAAAAGGAGAGGAATTTCCCTTAGGTGAAATTTCCCTTGCTTGAAATACTATTATAAGGATGGTGCTTCAGGGTTTACAAATATTTTTAGAAGAATTTTGCCAGATTCTTGAGATCTTTAGCTTAATTTATCAAGTTCTTAGTTTTTTTGTCACTTTAGTTTAAGAAATTTTTTTTTTTTTTTTTTTTTTTGTTCCGGGGATCGAACTCGGGTCCTTGTGCTTGTGCAGCAGGCGGCAAAACCACTGAGCTAAATCACCAGCCCAAGAAAATGACTTTGAAGGAGCACCAAGTATTTCCAGGAAATCGGTTAAGGATTGAATTATTCAGAACAGGCTCAAAGTGAAAGCCTGGGTTTTATAGTCTTGTGTTTATGTGGAGAATATACTTCAGCACCTATAGAAGTTATTCTTAGGGCAATTTCATTTTTAGAAATCACATACAAAGCTTGGCGCTAAAAGTCAAAGGAAAGGCAAATGAACAATTGGATAAAGAGGCTTTGGATTTGCATGACTTTTACTACTGTTCTTTGGAAGATGGAGTAAATTGTGAACCTTGCAGCTAGTTCAGAAATTTGGCCAAAATAGACTCTTATGTCGAAGCATTTCCTCAATTCTACACCCACATGTTCAATGCTTGTGTTATTGCCAGTAACACATTTTCTAAAATGTGGTGGATTGCATTGTAAGTTTTGTTTTCCTCAATGCTGGTTGTTAAATACATGTTTACGGGAAAGAATATTTAATTTCCTTATGGTTCAGAACTAGTATAAATTATGGATGGAGATAATGTAATCATAGTACTCATATTTGGTTCTTAAAATATTTTGACTCAGTAATACATTAACATGTTTCCAGATTTGACAAGTTTGATAAGGTACAGAGTACAAAGTCCTTCCCAGGTTTATCCCAGCTTCCCACTTCATCTCTCACTAGCCACCTGCTCGGTCTTACCAGTTTTCTTGCATATCCTTCTATATACCAAATGAAAATTGTTTTCTTTTTACATTAGTGATGCTATTCCATGTGTAGTTTTTTGGTGTATGCATTTATGTTTATTTTCTCAGGAAAAAATGAAAATTATAGAGTAAAATCTGTAGTTTTCTCCACTAGAAATAGGTATCTAGGTCAAAGGAGAACAAGTTTTAATCATCTCAAAAATTCAGTTAGGTAATCAGAAGAGGGAGCCTTGCAGTGGTGAAAGGACCTTTTATCTACCATGTTTTCCAGAAGCACTGATGAATTCTGTAGCTGAAGTCAACAGGAACTTGCTGTTTACCTTATTTTTTTATGGATAACTTTTGCCTTTGGAGTTAGACATTTCTGTGCTTATCATTTAACCCAAATTAAGCACTTTTTATTTTTTTCCATTTCACAGAGACATGCAGTAAATAATTAACCAGAAACAATTAACTGCTTTGTAATATATGCTGAAAGGTTACAGGGGAATAATCATTACCTTTCTTGGCTTGCACCAGAGATGTAATCTAATTCATTGAGTTTGCTCTGTGTTGTAGGTTTTGTGGCCCTCTTTGGCTCCTTGAACAAGGATAGGTCTCAGGAATCTTGCCTAGCTCAAAATACCTCTGCTCCTAAGAGACCCTGTCCTTCATATTTTGTCCTTTAGCAGCCAGGACAATTTGGGGTTCTAAAATAGGGATGTGTATGAGCCCATTTTGCAGGTACATAGTCTTTTTATTGTCCACCTCTTCCACTCTGATGTGAGTCATAGTATTGTGTAAATGAATACATTGAATCAGGTATTTCTCTGCTTGTAAAATGATGTTTGCCTACCCGTGAGAGATGTGCTGCAGGCACCACAGTGCACTTTGTGCATCTGTTCATCTTTCCCACGTGCTCTGCAGTTGGATGGCCAGCTCTGTGCTTTTCCTTGAGAGTCTAGCACAATGTAGGAATGCCAGGCAGTTTAGTCCAATCAACAGGGGTGCAGCTAACTCATCTGAGCTCAATTTGGAGTATAGGGTACTTGAATGTCAGTGAATCTAGTTAAGACTTTGGTCTGGGGCAGTAGAAAATACACCAAAGTCACTGAGCCAGGGGGTGACAGGCTTGCATATGCATATTAACAAGGGAATCCTAGTGGCATTAGAGAAGGGATCGGTTAGAAAACTTTGACAAAGTTTTAGTAAGCCACAGAGGGGAGCCAGAGAGGATCTCTGAATTGTGTTCCCTTGCTCTAACTAGGTTTCTCCAAAAAAAGGTATATTTTCAATTTTCAATTGAATAAATGTGACATTGTAACACTTGATATTATAAAATTGTATGAAGCCCAGTGTATTAAGGGGATATAGAGAGTTGGCAAACACTTGGTAATCAGTAAGGATAATATTTTAAATCAATATTTTTGTACACTATATGGTGATAAAACCAGGTGGGTGAGGATGTTGGCTTGAGACTTGTTTTTCCATTTCTTGATCCTGCAGACGTTTATCTAGTCCTTTCTCTATACTCTTAAGACGCCAGAAGAATTTAAAATATTAATAAGATACAGGCTAATTATGTCTGTATTCCAGACATGGGTCTCCAAATGTAAAACAAACAGTACATTATTCTCCCTTATGTAATATAAATGTTTATGCAAGGTTGTGTGTAAATGAGTCCTGGGTAACTTGAGTTAAATGGAATGTGCTAATAGAAGTTGCTATTTAAAGAAGCCCTGTAATGAAACTTTTGTGTAACAAAGAACTTTAAAAAACTGAAATCCAAATAAGTACATTCATTTCTCTATGGCTTTTCCCAAGCAGGGTACTCTGATTTCTGTGTTGATTTAACTCCAGTTGACCAACCACCTGCCTGGTTAATGGGGTATACCATTAACCTCATCAGTGGCACTGGAGCCTAACAAAGGACATAAGACATAATCTACTGCTGTACCATCTTGGCTATTAAATAGATTTGAATTCACTTCAGCTTGGGTGGGTGTGATTTGCATATTTGCTAGCAGGAAAACATCTACAAGAGGATTGCCTGGGGAAGCTCATTAAAAATCAGCACAAATCCTGACACTGGCTCTAGCAGCAGGTGTCAACTTGCAGAACCCTTGTAAGTGGGTTGTATTTCCAGTATCTTTGAAGCTTCCTCACTGTTTTCCTGCCACCATGGAAATATAACCCTAGAAAGTGTAGTAGGGCAAGTACCACTCACATAAACCCAAGGGGAACTGTTCATGAGCCAGAGAACCTGTACACTGAGAAATAGAAATTCTTAGTCTAACTAGGTTTCTCTGTAAATTTTTTTTGTGCCAGTGCATTTACTGAAATTAATTTATGCTAAGAAAATCACTTCCTTAGACAACTTGACGTCCTGCAAAATATTCCAACAACATTTACGAACACCGTGGAGAAGCCGGCATTTCTGTGGAGAACTCGTTACTGTTGCTACTGCTTCTCTAAGCTGTTGCCCTTATTAGTTTCAGGACAGCGGCTTTGTTGTGTTGTAGCGCTCAGTGAGCTGAAGCCTTTGCGGAGAACAGCACTTGGAGGGAGACCCACGGTGTAATAGCTGATCCCACTGGCACGTGTCCCAGAGTAAGCAGGGCTGTAAGCTTTTAGTGTAGTTAAAAGATGCTGGTCTGTCATTTGCATCACTGTAATTGGCCAAGTGGTTTCAGACTGAGCTTTACATTATGCTTCCACTGAGAGCAGCTGGTAGGAGGCTGCACATTGCGTGTGAGCTGGGAATCTATCATCTGGTGTGTTTAATGCAATCTTGTTTCATCTTGGGAATAATTACTTATTAGTGATAATAATAATGCACAGTCTTGGAGAAAGATAATGCTTGTGGTTATTAGAATGTACAGACTGAGTAGGAGCTCTGGTACAAAAGTGTTAGTGGTAGAGGAAGGCAAATACTTTATCCTTAATATTTAAGGATAGCAGTAGTGAGCAGGCAGATTTTTGTAGGATGAGGAATGCCCCAAACGTGATTAGTTTAAGAGTCTTAAATAAAATGTGTGTAAAATTAGAGCTCTTCAGTAGACAGTAACTCTGTGTCCAATCTCTAGCTTCCTTTATATAAAAAAAATACTCATCCTTGGAAGTTTTTTGTTGTTGTTCAAGTCAGCCTTTTCCTCCAGGGATGTGTTTTAGCCTGTCGTCTTCCATTAGTGACTCTGCTAATTTGATTATTCTTTCCACCACTACGGCCCCACCCACTTTTCTTGGATCTTGAATCAAAATTTATGCAACCCTGTCTCTGTTTTTAACTTGCAATTAATTTTCTGCAAGACTAAATTGATAAAAGATCGTAAGGTTTGTGGACAAAATAACAAGGCCGTCCTCATTGATCTTGTTCTCCGGTGTTGAGTTGACTGGCCTAGGGTTGGAGAATGGAGATGTTCCAGGAACTGTAAAGGAAAACACTTTGAGAACCAGCCAGGTCCCTTTAACTTAGTGTCAGGATGGCAATGCTTTAGCAGTTCAATGGCCTCTCCCATTTCCTGAGCCTGCCCTGCTCTTTAAGATACTGTTGCAGCTGATCGTTCTCCATTTTCAGTGGAATGCTCTTTGAATTTTCCTTGGTGAGAGGACATCAGTGCCTCTTAAAGTGGTAGTTTGAGTTTGCTGAGGATCTTAGGGGATGCAGAGGTGAAAAGTCTTGCAGGAAGTCAGTGTGGCATGGGAGAGGTTCCACTGGGAGAAGGTCCTTGGATAGGTGGAAGATTGGACAGGTGTGGTGGGTATGTGATTCCTTGCAGTGTTAAAATTCAACTGTTTATGTTGGTGATGCAGTTTGTTTTAGGTAAGATGAAAAAGACGTAATTAATACTATGATGCCATAATCTCCCAGCTCTAAATATGTTAACTACTTTTTAAAGATACATTTGAATCATTATGATAGAATTTACTTGTGGAGCTCAATTTCATGTTAAGCAAATTCATTATGATCAGTTATCTTTCTGTCACTGCAATTCTTCCTGTTCCTTTTTCACATACCGCCCTTCAGTAGCCTACCACCTCTGGACTATACTCACAGTGGCCCCAGACAGTCTCTTCAGCCTTGTGTTCAGCCATTATCTCTGTTTTAGCACATCTTCTATCCATGTCCACCTACTCCCATTTGTAACTGTGCCATTTTATTTGTTTGGGTTCCCAGTACTTTCCTTTGTCCAGGTGCTTAATGACACCCTAACCCAGCTGGCATACTGCGATTGATTTTAAGTGTTTCATTCTTCTCTGACTCAATCTTAATTAGGAGCACTACTCTACACTTCTGTAATATCCACATGCTGTTCCACCCAGCTAGTACCACCCAGCTATTGCCTTGGAAGAGATCACTCCCAAACACAAGCCTGTAGCAGTATTAGGGTATAGAGTGAATGTGTCCTCCCAGAATTCGTGTGTTGAAATCCTAGCCTGCATGAATGGGATTCATACCCTTTTAAAAGAGACCCCAGATAGCTAGCTAATCCCTTCCATTATATACGGTCATAGCCAAAAGATAGCTGTCTGTGAACCAGAAAGCAGGTCCTCACCAGACCTTCTGGTGCCTTGACCTTGGACTTCCAGCCTCCAGAACTGTGAGAAAGAAATGTTTGTTGTTTAAGCCACCCAGTCTATGGTGTGTTTGTTATGGGGACTAAACTAAGGTAAACAATAACAAATTGTTTATTCTGTTCATATATGTGGCGGTTGACTGGGCTCAGCTAGGAGTTCTGGCTTAGAGTCTCTCCACTTACTGTCAGAGAGTGGCTGGGGCTGAGTTCATGCAAAAGATTTCTTTGTTCACACACAGTTCTGAGTCTGAGACCTGTGAGAGTCCCAACAGCTGGAGGCAGAAACTGCTGGGGAACTGAGGAACTCTTTCAGTGTGTTTTCCCCACATAACCTCTCCTCAGGTAGCTAGACTTCTCATGTGGTGGTGCAGGCTCGGGAAGTGAGCATTCCAGAAGAAACTGCCAGAACCGACCTCACCTCAGAAGCCCCCTGGTTGCTTTTGCTGCATGGAATTTGTTGAGGTCATAACAAAGACCTGTTCAAGTTGGGGATGAGGAGTAGAGCGGTCCACAAACTTAATTTCTTGATGGAAAAAGTATGAAAGAATGTGGGAAACATGGTGATTTTTTTAAAAGAAGTTTTAAAAATTGTGACAACATGCTGATAACATAAAACCACCTTGATCTTTTCTGCAATTCTAGTGGCATTAAGCACATTCCCATTGTGCAGTCATCCCCACCATCCATGTCCAGAACTCTTTTCACCTTAGAAAACTGACACTGACATTATTTTCTACCCAAGCCCCTGGCAGTTAGCATCCTATGAATGGTGAATATTCATTCTCTATGAATTTGCCTGTTCCAGGTTCCTTGTATAAGTGGGATCATGCCATATTTGTCTTTGATTGGCTTATTTTAATTAGCATAAAGTCCACAAAATTCATTAGTGTTGTAGCTTGTGTTAGAATTTCCTTCCATTTTTAAGGCTGAATTGTTTCCTTGTTTAATGTCTGAGCTAGTTCCTGTGACTAGGTCATTAATGATGGATGATGGATTAGTGACAACTATATCTACAAGATGGAAGATTTCATTTCTGAGGTATAACAAGGGGCTGGCCTGGCATACTGTAGATGAGGTCGTCCAATGACATGCGTCCTAAAGGTAGTCACAATTGAGCTCCACTATTTTAAAGTACTCGCTAGATAGTACTTGGCACAGTTTGTGCATTTTATAAGTATGGCTTGAGTTAAATTGCAGTTGGGAAACAGGCCATGAACTTGTAAGGTGATACTTTAGGAAGTTTCCATCATTTTATATCATCCACTGTGCTTAACATGTGGATCTTATATGCAGTAATGTTCTATGTAATTTAAGGGTTGTTAAGTGAAACCACTTTCATTGTGTATTGATTAACTTATTTTCAATTAAATTTTAAGCCTGGGAACCTCAATAATGTCATATTATGTGTGAAATGTGTAATAGTAGACTTGATTTTCATTAGGTAGATTTTAGCCCTTTTCATGTGCAGAGAGATGAGTGGTAATAATAGTTCCTTCTAAAGTACAGTCCTGTGGTTATATTGCAGTGTTAGTGACTGTGGATGCATAGACAGCTTTAGAGCCCTCTTTTAAAATTAAGGACCATGTAGAAGGAGGACATAAGTTAATATGTCAAATAAGTAGCCGTGTTTACTTTTCTTTGTCTTCTTACATTAACCATCTCTCATCCTTGAATTTATGCAAAATTAAAAACAAAAAAATGAAAGTAACCAGAATATTCTGACTTCCTGTTTTATTATAAATGAGATGAACACCAGACAGTGTTTTCCTGTATTTCTCTGTGAGTTCTTTTCACATGTTTGAGGAACAGTTGGGTGTTTTCATATACCTTCAACATCTCTTAGACAGCATGATGAAATGGAAAGAGCTTTGGATTTGATAGGGATACATTTGCAAGGAAAGAAAAAAAAATAATACTTTTCTCACAGACCATTTTGAAAGATTCAGTTCAACTCTGTTGAGAGTCTGAGAGTGTTTGAGAATATGCACATTTTTACAGTCTAATTTTGGCCTTAAGTATCTGTACAATTGTGTGTATGCTGGTATTTGTGATTGTAGGATGGATGCAAGTCAAGTCATCGATACCCCCAGGAGCTAAGGTGTGAAAGGATGAGTCTTTCTTTAACCTTCTTGTTAGTATCATAGAGTTTTATATGAATGAAGCTTTTTATTTGGCAGGAAGAAAAACCAAGGCCCAGAGAAGTTAAGTAAATTATGCAAGTCCTTGAGCTCACTAGAGACAGATGGGGTCTTTGTCCAGTGCTCTTTTTTTTTTTTCATTATGTCACTGCTTTCCTACCATTTTCTTGGTCTTTCCCTCATCCTCCCTGTCAGCCCTAGTCCACCTAACCCAGACACATAGACACACAGACATACACACACACACACACACACACACACACACACACACACACACACGGCCAACATTGAAAAGGATGCTGTGTCCAAGTCCCTTTTCCACTGGAACCTGCCAGTACTCTTTCTGTCCAGACAGGGTTCTTGGTTGTTGATCACTTAGAACAGCATATTTTAAAGGGCTAGCTAAAATTTCCTCTTAACAGGCTTTCTTTTTCATTCATAGGCTTGTGATATTCTTGAGTCATCCACATTAGTGCTTTTCTCAGTTTTCATGACCTGTATTCCCATTTATGGTTCTCGGCTATAACCCCAATGTGCATATTTCTGAAAACTTCAGGTTCTGCAAAGTCATGCATCCACAATGACCAGAGTTAGGAGTAACCACTCAAAATCCATGCTACTTTTCAACTGGAGCAGTAACAAAACAATAAAAGTCATAATAAAAGCAGTACAACTCAAAGGACATTAAATTCCTCCTTATCTATAGACACACTTTGGTAAATATGACTTTAATTTATTAAAAAATGTGGGGCAGGCACGCTGCCCATGAAGAACTGCTCTAGTCCTTGTACCCGCCCGCCTGCCTGCACCCACCATGGCCACCATTCAGCAGCTGGTAGGAAGATGGCGTCTGGTGGACAGCAAAGGCTTTGAGGACTACATGAAGAAGCTAGGAGTGGTAGTAGCTATGCAAAAACTGGGTGCAGTGGCTAAGCCAGATTGTGTGCCATCACTTGTGATGGCAACCACCTCACTGTTAAAACTGAAAGTACTCTGAAGACAACACAATTTGCTTGTAACCTGGGAGAGAAGTTTGAAGAAACTACAGCTGATGGCCGAAAAACTCAGACGGTCTGCAACTTTACAGATGGCGCACTCGTTCAGTACCAGGAGTGGGACGGGAAGGAAAGCACAATAACCAGAAAATTGAAAGATGGGAAGTTAGTTGTGGAGTGTGGCATGAACAATATCACCTGTACTCGGGTCTATGAAAAAGTTGAATAAATATTCCATCATTACTTTGGACAGGAATTAGCTTCAAGAATGAATAAGCTCAGTTCAATGAGCTAATCTCCAGACTTTTTTTCATTACTTTGGTCACTTAGCTTTATCACATCTATTTCAGAGTGTTGTTTTAACCAAGATCATCTCTTTGTTAGTAAATAAATAAATGTGTTTATGCTAATAAAAAAAATGTGGGGCTGCTTGCAGAGGGGATGTAAGAAAGGACATAACATGAGTGAGGATTACAAGAAAAATGCACAAAGGTCTGTGGGACTCACACAAAGGGAAGTGGTGCAGAGGCCAGGCCAGCAATGCTGACCCAACAGGCTCTGTGTGGGAGGGGAGCTGGCAATGCCTCTGCCACTCTGACTGCTCTGTTCGGCTTCGCTGTGTACTATACATTCAGCTGCCGTTCCTTCGAGGTACCAGTGATATGTGGAGACGAATCATGGATGAACCAGGGTGACTGCTGACTGGGTCACCTTCATGGCCTGTTACCAGTCTAATCTACACTATGGAAACATGTCCTGCAGCAAGACAGATGGAGTATAACCCTGCTGCTGCTGCTGCTGGTGAAGGCCACTGAGCTACCTGTTGGAATATCCATTTTGTAAACTTTGAAATTTATCTTATATATATTATTTATTCTGAATTTGACATTGGACTGCTAAATCTCTCTGAACTTCAGAAAATAAATAAAGATATCTCAGAGGGACTTTCCTAAGAACGCTAATGCCAGGTTCCTGGTAAGCTGTGGGAAACATGAAAAAGCCCAACGGCAGAGTTGCAGAGATTCCCAGGGGTGAGATCAGTGATCAGGACAGCAACCCCATGAAACCAAGATAAAATCCTTTAGGGCAGGGGACACCTTTCTCCCTCCAACTAATAATATTACTTCTAGGGATGGCAGTTCAAACTTGTAATGCCAGCCCTCGAGGAGACTGAGGCAAGAGGATTGTGAGTTGCCCAGGCTGAACAATTTAGCAACTAGAGATTGTCTCAAAAAAATTTTTTTTAAATTTTTTTTCTTTTAAAGGGCTAGGGATATAGCTCAGTGCTGAGGCCCTGGGTTCAGTCTTCAGGACTGCAAACAGAACAGCAACCCCCCCCACAAACATAACCCCAAATAATACCAGTTAAAATTGATGATCTTCTCAGGGTTTATAGTCCATTTCTAACATCCTTTTCATATATTTTATGTCATCTTGAGTACCAAGCAAAAATAAAATGAGCATGAATAATGGCTCCATCTGCATGAAAGGCTCGGGAGTGATGGGGAGCAATTGGCAAAGGTTACCTACATGCCATGGACTGCAGCCTTCATGACTAAGCCTCTGATTCTGCCCTCTGACCTTCCTCAGCACCCAGTGCAGCCCTAGACATCATTGAGGTCTCTGCAGGGATGTTGCTGGGTAGGCTGGGGGAATGATCTGTGCTTCTATGAGTCCATGAGAATGGGCAGGAAAGACTGAGAAGTGGCAGCAGGAATACAATCAGGAATGAACAACACAGTTTGGGATTTGTGTCCCAGGCCACTTCCTGAGTCATTTAGTAGAGTAGCCCCTTTTTGGCCATTGGCTCAAACAAGTACTACTCACAGTATCAGGGCTAGATGAATGAGAACTCTCACATGGTCCACCCTATATAAGCCAGTTAGCAAAGATGTCTCTTACAGCCAGATGAAGCTGAGGTTCCCCCAGGTGATTATAATAGAGTAAAGAACGTTCAGGATTGGAGGAAGTGGAGATGGAAGAGTGAAGGCAATGAAGGGAAGTGGGCCTCTGAGGAATTCTGGACAATGGAAAGATAAAGAGATATTCTTTAGGACTCGTGAGGATAGTGATTACTAAATCATTGGACCTCATTCTTGGGACCACAAGGCAACTGATTACCTTTTTTTTTGGCCATACTCTTGCCACTCATTCTATGAATGCTCATTGAAAATTGATGACAATGGGCATATGGAAAGTCTCGGAGCTTACGGAGGATTTGGGTACCTGGGGCATAGTCAGTAGGTGGAACAGCAGACAGATGAGGCACAATATTGTTCTCTTCTTTCCTATAAATGACAGTTGATTATTAAGTTATAAAAATGGGAATTCTCTTTGTGGTCCTATCTTTCAAAGTTGTTGAAGGCTGGGACTATTATTCTTGTTTCCTCAACAAACCAATCCAGGAATGATGTTGAATTAGATTTAAACTTAAAATGTTTTCTTGTAGTGCAGGGTCAGTTGAGTTCAAAATTATGTCTTTCTTATATTAGCATGCCCTGATATATGAGACTCCAAGGCACATTTACTTCATCTCTGAAGTCCATAGTATGATAATGTGTCCAAGCAGTCAGTCTCTCACAGTTTTTCCAAGCTTTTGTGTACATTAAGAAATTGAGACTGGGAGAGGACTGCATTGTTTGTTCCATGGAAATTCAGCTCAGTATTGAGATTTTGAATGTATGGGGAAAGGTACATTTTGACTTTCCTTCCTTTGTAAAATGCAGTTAAGCTGATATCCAGAACAATAGTGAGAAAGCACCAATTAATACATGAAAAATGGTAAAATGTGGGAAGTGGAGTCATATATGTAAGACATTTATAATCTCTTCATTGTTAATTTAGGCTTTGGGGAGATCTGGTTGACTCTGGTTTCCTTCGGTCCCATCCAACTACCCTCTAGATCTGGCTTCAGGGAGAAATATACTCCCCATATCTAAGATTTGTTTGTCTAAAGGCCGCAGGGAGCCCTCAAGGCTGGGCTCTGGCCCTCCTTCCTCTCTCTGAACTCTATTTTAGATCTGCAGGAAAGATTTGAGGCTTTTTGCAAGCTTTCAACCCTGAGGTATTTTGGAGAACTGTAATTTTGTTTGTTCTCTGCTGTATGCATGTGGTTTCTTAAAACACAAGTGTGATTATTTTCTGCGTCCTTTCTATAGCAAACATTTCTCCCTCAACTACAGGCTCCAAAAGTAGGTTTTTGAGAGGACTTGGCATTCAGTCTTGTGCTCCTTGAGAGTCACTGCCTTTTTGCAGTGAAGGAACTGCTCACACATTTTTAGGCATGCTAGTGGCTTCCAGCTTGGTCTTGGGGTTTGGCTCCCATGTACTCAGCAGCCAAACATATTTTTGCATATTTTCCAGAAAGCCATGAGGTACTATTGAGTTATTATGAAACTTAATTTGATGATAATTAGGTGGGTCTACATAATAGCACTTTGGGTAGTTCTTAACCATAAATTAACAATTTGGGGAAGACTGTTAGTAGTCTGTAGCATGGAGTCTGAAGCTAGACTACTTGCATTTGAATCCCAATTTTTCCACCCCCTCATAATTTTGTTTCTTTTTACTGTTAAAATTTTCATCTGCTTGAATTTATTTTGGCATAAGAAACAAGTCAAGTTCAAATGTAGCTGTTCATTCTTTTAAAATTGATTTTTAATTTTTAATTTTTATATGGTAAAATATACATGCATAACACGCAATTCACCATTTTAGCCATTTTTACTTAAGTATGCAGTTTAGTGGTATTAAGTATGTTCACAGGTTTTTACCCTCTTAGTTGTGATTTAGAGGTCAAATTATTTTACTTTTCTGTCTGTCCATTGCTTTTCTGCAAATAGAATATAACACTCCTGTTGTTGTTTTTTATTTGTTTTGAGATTTATAATGAGTTTCATAGAAAACACTTGCACATAGGACACAGAAAGTACCTAATATGGCAGTAAGGTTTGTAGTGCTAGCAGGCCCCCATTTGCTAGCTTGGCACCATATGCATACCCCACATGAACATATGGTTGTCATTATTGGAATTACTGACTTAATGGTGAAGACCTTGAGAATTCTCATTGCAAACACTGTATAATTTTGCATCATTTTTGTGCCCACTCTAACATAGGATTAATAATACACAGCTTGAACGTCAGGGAGAAAACAACATTTTTTAACAGATTTGGCTTTCACATTGTTTGCAAAGCAATTAATTGATGAAAAGATAAAATCTGTGTAGTCTTCAAGGTATAATCATAATACAATAGTTTTAAAGAAAATAGACTTCTGAATTTATCCCAGTAACATTACCTCTTTTCTTTTCAGAGTTTTTGAGAAAACCTCTTGTTTGAAGAAAATGTGAGCAACAATTATTTGTTATTCTTGAATTCTAGATGAGTAAATTACGTGATCAAAATATGAGGAAAAAAGTCTCAAAGAGAATGAGCATTTTGTTTACATTTAAATCTTTTAGAGATGATGTGTTTGAAAAAAATACAATAGTTAAATACATCCTCAAATTATTTCAATAAACTTTCTATTATAGTTTGTAGTAAATAATATGAAATGGTTTCTAGTTTACACTTGATCTTAGCCAAAAGGCCGAGAAACTGAAAGGGTTTCTATTTTATAATCAGGGATCTTACTACTTTTTAGTTCAGTGAGTAGCTTCCATGTATATGAAAGGATCTAGAAATTGTCTGAAGTAAATAAGTTATTTCTAGCCTTAAAATTCATGTTTCCACAATGGAGTATACTATATTCAGTCACATCACAAAATTGCCTTTCTTATCAACACTGCCCTAGCTCACTGTGAACTTTAAAAATTGGAAAATCAGGCACTTTGTCAACAGTTCACTCTTTGTTTTGTATTTTTGGGCTAAGAAAAAAAATTGTCCAAGGAAGTATTTCTGGAAGGAGTCTAACTTCTCAGTTGCCTTAGTTTAGCCTGTAGTATTTTTTGTTGTTTTGGAAATTGATAGTGACCCTAAGTATAACAGAATGAATCTTTATTTCTAAAGCATGAGTTATATTTGGTTCCTAAAAAATGTGTGATAATGTAACAAATTTTGACACTGAATTACACACACTTGGTCGGGGTCTCTGTATCACATCATCATTATTACTTGAGTAATGAACATGGATCAGAGAGCTGCTATAGAAATAGCACTGTGCGTGGCTTCTAGAGGTATGAAGTCTAGGACTTGCCAAGCCTTCTTGCTTGGAGAAGTCGTGATGGGAAAAAGCATGGTATTGGCTTCCTAGTAGCAGCTGTTGGGCGGTTCTTTTCTTGCTCATTTTCTTCTCATTTTTCACATTTTTCCAGTGCGATGTAGCACATGGCCACTCCTCATTTATATCTCCATGTCTTCCAAGCCTACATTTCAACCAAGACATTTCTCATGGACTTCTGGTCAACATAATGGACTGCCCCATAGATATCTTAAATCAATGTGTCAGAAACCAACTTCATCACGCCTTGTTTGTGCCACCATCTTTTCCTCCATTCCTTTGAGCCAGTAGCACACAAGACTGCCAGAAACTCCCAGATGTCTTGAGTGCTTTCTCTGCACGGTCCATATTTAACTGATCACTAAGCTCTGCCAGTTCTACCTAACACATGTCTCCCAGTTCATTCCTCCTTTCCATACCAGCCATGTTTGCCTTACTTCAGGCTTCCTTCTTTCTGGATCTTTGTAGACTATGCCTTCAACTGCAAGCTCCATGGAACCCCTGCTAGACATCAGTGGCAGGGACTGTTAGGCTAAAATGAATTACTTTTCCAGCCCTGGCAGGTTCCCAGGCCCTTATCCAGAGACTTGCCCCATAGGTCCGTGCCTCTTGGAACCCTTTCTCAACCCTGTGGGTTGACATTACACGATGCCAAGAAGTGTGGGTCAGATCACTGTGCATCTTTTGTTTACTTCTCTGGCTCCCCTGTCAGACTGTGAGTTACTTGGGCTTATAAATTGAGTCTCACTTGTGTCTGTAATATATACCATGTAGCATGGTATGTCTGCCTTGTAAAAGACATCCAAAAAGTTAGCACACGTGAGTGGGTGAATATGCAGGTGGTTTTTCCTGGGGTGGGAAGCCACCTCAGAGCTTCTGTGAGCCTCCTTCCGGCACTCATGACTTCTACTGAGCAGCCTTAAAGTGAGGACTTTTCCTGGCCCTTCCCAGTTGGACATGTGCCTGGGATCAGAGCTACAAATAGAAGATTGAACATGTATATGAATCTTGAATCTGTAATTTTTTTGAAACTGGAATTAGAACCCAGGGCCTCATGTATGCTAGGGAAGCATCTGTCACAGAACCACACCCCAGCCCTAAATTAATGCCAGTCAAAAGATCATGGTGAGTTTACACATTGCTGTCAGGCCTCTGTATGCACTGTGGCCAGCCTAGTGACTTTACTTGCAATTTGTAGACTCACTCTCTCAAGTGGGCATTTGGTGATGTCAGGCTCTCATGCTGCATTTCTTTATTGGAACCACTTTCCACTCCCTGTTGACTACTTCACTCTCTCCTTCTCTCAATCCCTCACTCACAGCTCACTGGGCTCGTAGGCATCAATAAATTTTTGTTGAGTGACCATAGAGAAGAAGCCTTTACAAAGCAGAATAGCATAGATAATTGCCCGTTTTCCTCTCTTCAAACTATAGACTTCCTTCAAAGTGTCCAGTTCTTATTTCATCCAAGTGATAACAAAACTGAATTTAAAATTCATCCAAACAATGTCTACTTTGCAAAATGGAAGTACAAATTAAACTATAATTTAGGCTGTGTTGAATATATATATGTATATATAAAATAAATGATAAAAATCCTACTTTCAGTGTGTACAAGAAAATTGCTATGAATCTTTCAAATATTTTATATTAAAATTTCTTATGGGATATTAAATTTAAATACAGTACAGTTGCTTTAAATTTCCTGAATCATCTACTTAAAAATATCACTGGTAATTATTTGAAGATACTTTTGGTAAAGTTAGTGGTAATGAGTTTTTCTTTGATTTCTTTAAGGAGCATTATTGAAATTGACACAGAACAGTGAGTAGCTTTTGAACTTTTATCTCATTTAAGATTAATATTATTTATGTAATTAATGCCATGTGGTATAAATTTTCAGTTCTGGGTGATTTCTACTTCAAAATGATGTTGTCACCTTCACTCTACTGTACATTTAACATGACCCATTACTCAAAGTTGGGAATGTGAGTAATGGGCTTTCGGGATATTGGATCTGTAATTTACTTCAGATAAAAGAGAGGATTCATTTCTTTCTCTTGGAACTTTTTAAGATGTATGAATATGTGTACATTTTAAAATAAAAAGTCTCTTAGGGGTCAATAGTTTTATCTTTGATGATGAAAGATTATACATAATCTCATGCCTGAAATTATTTACAGTATATTCTTTAAAAAGTATTTGATTTGTCCTAAAAGACTTTTTTATTTAAATAGGGCCCAAATCAATAGTGTATGTGAATGTGCTATGTAAACTGTAAAAGCTTCACGCTTTACTTTGAAGGGGTAGTATTAACTTCCCTAATATTTTTGTTTCTCTTTTGTGAAGAGGTCTCACTTGCCTGGGCTAGCCTTGAATTCCTGGTCTCAGGGATCCTCCTGTCTCAACCTCCAGAGCAATAGAACTATAGATACATACCGCTGTGACTGGCTTATTTGGTATTTTTAAAGTATTTGCTATTTTTTAAACATATAATAAAAGCAAGTCTAATGAATTAAGGGTTATGGCGAATTGAAGTTTAATAGAATGTTTCACAGAATATTTGATTGTAAATATCCTGGAAAAAGTTTTAGTTTGGTCATTTTATTATACATTATAAGCAAATTTACATTTTTTTATGGTTGAGAATTTCAGTACTCATGTGATCATCTATTCACAGCAGTATGTTGTTTCATTCTTGATAGTAAGCCTAAAATGATAACAGAACTCTAGCAAAATTGCAATCAGAGTCCACAGAGCCTACTCTTCTGGAGTGAAAGTCTACTCCAACAAAGTGGTGTTAAGATCATGCATATAGGAGGTCAGTGATACTTAAGATCCTTGGAAATCACTTTGTTTGTATTCCTCAAATAGCTTACCTTGTGGACTTTATGATATCCTTTAGTCACTAGGAATTAGTCTTCATTAATTGCTTCATACAAAGACTGCCTGTGAACCGCTGGTAAGATACTGTTAGCAGCTTCTCAACTTAATCACACATCAAGGTGTTTTTGGTACATTTCTAATACTTCATCATGCAATATAAGCAAAAGTCTTACTCTTGCACCCCCAAGAACCCCACTCTCCTGCACCACCACTGCACTGATTAGCTGCCTTTAGCTCGCATTGACAGGGGCCTTGTCCCCAGCAGAGTCTCAAGTTGTGTTGTACCTGCTGGGAGCCACTGGTCCCCTATGCCCCCTTGAGAATCCTATTCATGCAGAAATATGTGCCCATCCTGTATCTCACTCTTTCTACAATTCTACTTGTGAGCTGTGCATCTCTCTTCTTCTCTGTACTGTGAGATTGTTAGAGCAGGAGCCATGACCTATGTATATTTCCTTTTCAACTATTCTTTGTTGAGTTCCAGACACTGCGAACATGCTTTCTATGCATTGTCTCACTTCTCCACATTCATGAGGTGCAAATGGGTCCAGCACATATGGCTGCACTATGATGAGGGAAGGAAGGGATATGTTGATCAGTGGATGGAGCTAGAGAAAGTTGTCAAGTGCTAATTTAGTGGAAAGGGAAGGAAGCCTTCAGACTGACTGATGGATTTTTCAGGCATTATACCAAAGGATAGTTAGTGTGCTTTTGCATGTAGAATATGCTTCATGTGCTTGCCAGCAAAATTTTAAGCTCTTTGCCAGTTCACACCTTATTTCTTTGTGTCTCATGGGCCTCATAAAAAGCTAACATATTAATAGAGATCATTCCTAGAGTGCTTAACACTGCTAGGTGCTGGCCTGCTGTTTTAATATGTATTATCTTAGTTAACCTTTTTAATAATTCAATGAAGCTAAATATTATTACTCAGTGGGTTAATAAAACTGTTATCTTCATATTACAGGCAAAGAATCTGAGACATAGGGAGATTATTATTTCCAAGCTCATCCAAGTAGGGGGTTGGGCCAGGATTTGAACTCAAGGCTGTCTGATCTATGAACCTGCTTTCTTAACACATGGCATACAGTTCATTCAACAAGGATTTATTAAGGTTTTCCTGAGTATCAGCGAACAATGCAAAGATCCCAGCATCCATGTGATTTATATTCCAGAACAGGAGAAAGAAAATGAACAACTGTAAGTGCTGGTAAATAAATATTGACGTGCTGAGGAACCAGGGAACAGTAGGAAGTTTCAGATAGATATATTGAAATTTTAAGTAGGTGATCAGGAAAGACCCCAGGGCTCACATGGAGGAATAGCTTATTAGATCTCTGTTGTTTGATGTGATTTTTGTGTTGATCTCTTAGAGATGTAGTCTGAGATCTAGACTCTCTGCCCATTTAACCCTGGCAATGCTGAGTGGCTTTGTGTGCAGAACTGGGGATGAGTCACCCATAGGCCCTGTCTTGTGGCCAGGAGGCACATTTTCTTCCTCCAGCACCTTTCTAAGTGTGTGCCCCCAAGGGTGGGTGCTGAATCATGAGGCTGCAGGCAGAGGGTGAGTGTCTCTGTGGAGAGAGGAGTGGGAAGTGAGGGGAAGTGAATGACATTGCAGAGTAGAGAGAGGAAGTTCAGGACAGACAGATCTAGCTGAGATTTGTCTGGAGACCTTTGCTGACCTAGGTAAAGAGAGATAGAGAATGTCCACGTTGTACAGATGCCAGACACAGAACAGCCCTCTTCAGGATTAGGAAACAGGCCCTGTGTAGGGGGGGTGGGGAGATGGAGGGGGTGGGCCTGGGGTTTGCATTTCTCTGTAAAGGACACACATTTCACTCAGTTATTGAGACATCAGATGAGCACTAATGCTAGTAGACCCCTTTACCCACTGTGTTACCTGCTGTGTTTTCAATTACCCGTGATCAACTGCAATCCAAAAATACTGATATTTGTCTTGACTTTTTGGTTAGAGACCACATTCATGAAAGTCTCATTGGGGTCTATTATAATTGTTCTATGTTATTATTTATTCTTGTTATTCTTTTCCTATTTATTATTTATAAATTAAACTGTCATAGGTATGTATGTGGAGAAAAAAAATAGTGTATTCAGGGTTCAATACAATCTGTAGTGTCAACATTCACCTGGTGTTTGAGGATGTATTTCTCTCGAGTAAGGGGGCCTTACTGTGTTCCAACAGAAATGTCCATGATAACAGGTGTCTCATTTGGTCTTGCTGGGACAGGACATGGCATTGACTTCAGGAGGAACCTTTTTGACCAACCAGCAAGAGGTCACACACAAGGTCTCCAACTGTCCTGGTCCTTCAGTATGTGTGCATCATGGCTGTCGATGGCTGAAAACTCAGGATGTTGTTGCTGGCGTGTGGGGGCCTCCTTCAGTTCCTCTTGAGCCACCACTTTCCTTTTTTATACAAAAACAGCACTGAGCTTCTCTCTGATCATGCTGACTGCACACCAGATCTACCCTACCCTGCTTATTTTTATTCATTTGGCTACCTTATTTTAGGGATTTGCAAAGCTTATTTTGGCAGTGGTAACACTTATTGTTATATCTCTGGCCGAGCAGCTTTCATGTGAATGGTTCAATTAAGAAGCGGACAAGGGAGGGCATGGTTTGGGAATCCGGCTTGCTGCCTGGCAGGTTTCGTGGATCTGTGGTGTAGCTAGCTCCACACTGCAGGGATAGACCCCAGGGTGAGTTTCCAGCAAGAAAGGACAGTTGCCAGCTTGGTCTGGGTGGAGGTTGAACACACTAATGACACGTTCTCTTCTTTCTGGAGAAAATATTAGAGGTCAGAGGTCCCTTACTCTTACTATGGGTTTGTGAATGTTTTTAATGCCTACCAACCAAGTGCCTGAAATGGATCTGTTAATGTTTTTTCTTTTTACTAGATATACGAACAACTGATATTTCCTGTATTGCAGTCCTATGAAGCTGCTTTGGTTCAAAGCAGGACTTTAGGGCATACTAATTTGGTTTAGTTCTTGGCTTTATTACTTACTAGCTCCTGTCTTCAGACAAGTTGCCTAGACTCACTGGTCCTTCATGTCTGGGCACAACTGGAAATTAGAGGAGTACCCAATTTACCATGTTCTGGTGAGGATTAAATGAAGAAAACAAATTCTCTATCATTGTGGCCAACACAAAATACCTAATACTCTATTCTAGGTTGGATTTTTGGTGCTCTGATTGCAGAAATAGCTGAGAAGGAAGTTAGGATAAGAACTGAATCTGACAATGGTTAACTGGTTTGGTTAAGATGTTGTTTCTCAAATTAGGATGCCTGGTAAGGTACTGTCCTGGTATCCAAACCAGATCCCTCCTGTGTGTCACCTTTGTCCCTAGAAGAGTGACACCTGTTTAGCCTTGGTTAGGTGGGGAAAGCTGAGATACCTTAGGTCATCTCCTCAGCTGTAATTACTGAAGAACAGTGGGAATCAGCTGGACACCCCCAAGAATCTCAGTGTCTAAAGCTTCTGGCTGTGAGTCCCAGGCTTCAGCATCTAAAACCTCTCCAGATGACTCCAGTGTGCCAACAAGGTGGAAACACTAGGCAGATACATCATTTAGGAAAACGGCTCCTGAGCTAATTCATTGATACCGCCACATATTTATAATAGAGTAATAACAAAAGCAAACACCAATTCTTTTCCCATCTTTGTGTTACTCTGATCCTGCTGGGTCTTGTCACATTTCTGGTTTTGGTTGCCATTCAAGATAGATATATTAACTGCCTGAACCTCTGCTTGTTACCTGTGAGCTCTCGTGCTTTCTGTCTTTCCTGAGTTGGAGAAACATCAATGATTGCTTACACTGGGTGTGTCAGTAATCCTTAGTGGGACACCATGGCCCTGCTTGGGCTCTTCTTTTCTGTCAGGGGTCTGCCTTTCAAAGGCCAAGTTAGGGATGATCACATCTCTGAGCGCATCATGAACTGATTGTCTCCTGGTGTTATTAATTACAATCAAGTCCTAAAGCCTTCCCTCCCTTTCTCCTCTGTCCTCCTCCCTCTCTTCTTGGTTTTTTTTTCTTCTTCTTCTTCTCCTCCTCCTCCTCCTCCTTCTTCTTCTCTCTTTCTTCGTCTTTCTTCTTCTTCTTCTTCTTCTCTTTTCTTTAGCCAGACCTTGTTTTGTTTCTTTATTTTCAGGTAATAGGAAAGATTTTGAACACATTTCACTGTTATCACCCCTCCCCTGCATGCCACACATACAACTAATTGTAATAGGATTTTCCATTCCACATCATCAAAGTCAAAACATCTTAATTCAGATTGGCTTCCCCTTCCTTTCTGGGCATCTTCCCCATTGTAAGTTAGTGCATTCTCAAAGCTACAAGGTGATTCCCACATTAGCCTAAGGAAAGCTTTGAAAAACAAACACCCGTTTTTTGGACTCTCTCCCTCTCTTTCAGTAACAAAGTTACTTGAAAATTAGATGATACTCAGAGACAAGTCATATATTTGGAAACCCATTGGTGAAAGAGTATTTATATAAGATTGGTATGATTGGCTAGGTATAGCTAGGCTTTTATAGTTATAAAAGATTAGCCTATTTAGTTTATGAATTAAAGGACACCCCCTAATTCCTTGCTTATCATTTATGTTAATGGTTGAGTTTTTGTTTTAAAGTGCTCTAATTTTTACTTTTATGGCTCAAACTTATCAATCTTGCTACATGCCATTTGCTGGAAGGCCTGTGATTTAAAGTGCTACCTTTATTGTGTACAAGATTTCCATCTTTGACCATATCCCTGCCTTTGTAATTTGTTCTATTGATATTCCCATTTGTCCACACACTGCCTTATGATATATGTTTCAATATCTAGGAGAGCTGGTTCTCTTGTAGTCTTTTGGAGAGGCACCTGTCTTATCATGTGAACTTAGAATTAACTTGTCTAATAATTCCAGTAATTAAAAAACATGAGTTTTTTAAAATTAGGAGTGCACTAAATTATATAGGTATAACTTGGAATTGCCACTTTCTGATTTTGAGGGTTTTTTGGGGGAGATATCTTTAATTGGTTTATGTTTTATGTTACATTTAACATTTTTTTCATATAAACTTTTTCTATTTCTTAAGGTTTTTCTAGGTGTTTTACTCCTTTGATCTTTTTCTTTTATAAATAAGACCTCTTCTGTTCCAATTTGAATTGTAAAGACTATTGTTTTAGCATTTGAATTTTCTCCTGTATACCTTTACTAAATTCCTACATCACTTGAAATAGGTTTTCTGTTGATACTCTTAGATTTTCCAGGATAATAGTCATATATACTATCTGTAAATAATAATTTTGTTGGGGTGCAGATTTAGCTCAGTGGTTCTGCCGCCTGCCTCGCAATCACAAGGTCTGGAGTTCAATTCCAGTACCAAAAAAACAACAAAAAAAGTAATAATAATTCTGTCTTCTCCATTTCAATTTTGGTTTTTCTTTTTTACTACCTGTGTCTTTAGCTCGTAAATGAACAATGGTAAATATTAGTAGCAATTTTAGTAGCAATATCTTCACCTTATGGTACCATTTCTAGTCTTTTTCATGATTTAGCAGTAAATTAATGCATTATTTCTGTCGCTTATGTGTATGCATGTATATGTATGTGTATGTATGTATGTATGTATGTAGGTATGTATGTATGTATAGACAGGTAGATAGATAATATCCAACTATGTTCCTCTATGTTCCTACTGTTAATAATGAACATAAGTGTTCTAAAATTGATATATGATGATGAATGCACCACTCAGTAAGATAACTAGAGATCACTGAATTATAAGTTTTAATTGGTCAATTTTATGAAACATAAAATACACCTCAATAAGATTGTTTTTAAAAAGAATGAATGTAGTATCCATGGAAACAGTTACGTTATTTCACATTTGTTCTATTTATGTGGTGAATTATTTTATAGGATTTTTATATTTCTAGAACCAACTCCACTTATTTATTCCTAGTGTGTTGACATTTTTATATGCTACTCACTTCTGTTTGCTAATTTTTAAATTTAGGATTTACATCTGGATTTAAAATGGAGATTTGTGGGTAGATTCCCTTTTGTGTACCTTCTTTGCTGAGTGATAACATCTCTGTACACTTGGCCAGCGGCTCCAGTTCTACTGGTAGTCATGGGGCAGACTCCCTGCTGGTTCTTACTAGATACATGATTAATCTGTCTTGAACATTATAGGTACTATTTCCCTCCCCTCCCCTCCCCTCCCCTTCCCTCCCCTTCCCTTTCTTCCTTGCACTGGGAATTGAATTCAGGGCCATGCACTTGCCAGGCAGACATAGAGCCACTGAGCTACACCCCGAGCCCTATAGGTGCTATTTCTAATGAAGAAAATATTTATTTTAGTGTCTATTATGTGTCTTTGAAGAAGGTATAGAATACATGTTTCTTGTGTAAAAAAGTGATTATACTCAATTGGAAGGACAAAACATATGATGAATGCAAAATTGAATTAATAATTATGATAAATACATGTGCTCACCATAATTTTATAAATATATAATCCTTGTTTGCTTTTGAGAGAGAGTCTTGTTGTACAGCTCAGGCTGACCTCAAACTTGCTAAATTCCCCAGGCTGGCCTCAAACACTCAATTCTGTTGCCTCAGCCTCCTGAGTGCTAGGACTACTACAGGCGTGTGCTACCACGCTTGGCTTTTTTATTCATATATAGTAAAGCATAGAATGTTAAATAATTGTCTAGGTTAAACTGAGTTTGAGATACAAGGTCTGACCAAAAAATACAATGTGTGTTTAAATAAAATTTATTACATTAAAGGACACAATGCCATTGATGCTGCTCACAATTCTCCCTGTCACTTTGAACATACTTATCCCATCATTCTTGTCACTTTCTGAATCAGTTCTGGGAGTCCACTTTTGTGTTTTTATGAAGTGCAATTAAAAATCAGTGAATGCTATTGCCAAGTGTCATCCAACAGAAAGAGAAGCTTGTAAAAATATTCCTAATGTGTCCTCATTCACCTTATTCATTGGATCTGCCATTGCATGACTTCTGGCTCTTTACTAAAGTCAAAATGACCATGAAAGGTAAATAGAATCAGTTCAGGACATTAAGGCAGCCACTACAGCACAACTATCGACACTCATGAGGGAATACTTGTGGGACTGCTTCAGAAAGTGGCAGAACAATGGGATAAGCATATTCCAAGCAAGGAAGTATACCGTATTTTGAGGGAGATTGTTGGGGATATGTCTTTTACTGTAATGAAATTTTTAAAAACTGTAAGGCCGGGGATTTAGCTCAGTGGTTTCACCGCCTGCTGCGCAAGCACAAGGACCCGAGTTCGATCCCCGGTACCAAAAAAAAAAAAACCAAAACTGTAAACACTTATTACATTTTTCCATCACACCGCATAATTTTTCAAATGAGTAAAATATTCACTTTATGTGGCCAGATCGACAAATTAATTTAGAGAATTAAAAAGTTTTGGTAATACTTTAGCTTTCTGTATCCCAAGTGTTTCTGAATTTGGCTAGGAAATGGAAACCGCAGTGCTGTAGTTATAGAGGTGCAAAAAATGATAATGTTGATCTAAATTTAGATTGCAATATTAAGAAAAACAGTATTCATGGTTGGTAAGATTGTTCTGAGTACCTTGAAGATTTATTGACAAAATACTCTTTCCTTTTCTTACAGATTTGTCTAAAAACAGACTGGTTGAAGTTCCAATGGAATTGTGCCATTTTGTATCACTGGAAATTCTTAATCTGTATCACAATTGTATCAGAGTCATTCCTGAGGCCATTATTAATCTGCAGATGCTGACCTACTTAAACTTGAGGTAGGTAAACTATAAAAGTTGTAATCAGATTCAGCGATGAAATACAAGATAATTATACTTTCATTTCTGTTATATTTTTTCCACTTTGCAATTCCTGATCACTCTGGAGCAAATCACACAGGGATCATTTAAGAAATATCCTTTGTAATAAATTTGTACTGTCTTTAATAATTGTTCTTGGTGCTAGACTTCCCTGAATGTTAATATGATAAGATTTTCTTTAAAAATTACTTACATGGCATTATTTATACCCTTTATCTGATTTATGGTACATATGCTATATTTAGGTATTCATGTAGATTGGGGAGAGGGAAGGTTAAAGAGGGGAAAAAAATTGAGAGTTGGAACAAATCAAGCCTTACTGGTCTTTAGGGGTTGAGGGTACCACTTGGCTTTGCTCTCAAGGACTGGTTGAATCCATTCTCCTTAAGCCACCTTAAGGAGAACTGAGCTACTCTAGCCAGACACAAAGCTTACTGTCTTTGCAGCCCACCAAATTAGGTCAGCGGTTGCTGAGGATAGTATGGTAGTGCAGGTTGAGTTACTGATTATGCATAACATAATGTAAGATATTAATGCCCCCAGGCATCCCTGAAGTTAGGAAAATTGGTAATTTTAAGACCTTGATTTTAGTTGGCAGCTGGCTGCTCTGGCCAGATTCTGGCTCTTTGTCACTTAAATCCTTGCCTCACAAATCAGTGATTTTGGAAGAGAAGGTGGTGTTTATCAAATCTATCTCTACTATAGAAGCAAGATCTTAAGTTCTAGCTCATGTCTCTTGCATCAGTTTAATGTGTAAAAAATAGAACCTGATTAGCTAGGCTTGTGCTGTGTAATAAATACACCCAGTTTTTAAGTTCAAAATTCCCAGACCAGTGGAACAGATTAGAAGATGCAGAAACAACTCCAAATACACTCAGCCACCTCATCTTTGACAAAGGAGCCAAACACCCTCACTGGAGGAAAGATAGCCTCTTTAATAAACGGTGCTGGA